>VYZP01054716.1:6592-73746 GCA_013400635.1 Hypocryptadius cinnamomeus
TTATGGAGAGACAGGCCTCCAATTCATCAGCTTAGCCAGACTCATGAATGCAACCGCAGACTGTCATCAAAGCAGCTCCCTTCCAAAGGGTAAAGCACGTTAACTGCACATTCAGGATGAGCGACGGTCACATTCTCAGGCCAGAACATTGTACTGGTTTTGGCTGGCACAGAGTTAAATTTTTCTCATAGTAGCACTTTGGTTCTATGTTTTGGATTTGTGATCAGTGTTGATAACACAGGGATGTTTTAGTTATTGCTGAGCACTGCTTACACAGTGCCAAGGAGGTGCACAAGAAGATGGGAGGGTACACAGGCTGGACAACAGACCCTGGCTGACCACAGTGATATCCTACATCATATAATGTCATGCTTAGCAATAAAAGCTGGGAAAAAGAAGAATGAAGCCAGGGACATTTGGAGTTGTGGTGTTTTTCTTCCTAAATAATGTTAAAAATGATGGAGTTCTGCATTCCTAGAGATGGCTGAACACCTACCTGCTGATGGGAAGTAGTGAATTCCTTATTTTGCTTTGCTTGCACACTATAGCTTTTGCTTTACCTACTAAATCAACTTTACCTAAAGCTGAGAGTTTTTTCACTTTTACTCTTCCATTTTTCTCCCTCATCCCTTCAGGGAGTGGTTTCATGGAGCTAAGCTGCCTATCCAGGTTAAACCACAACAAACACACCAGCATTAAGCCAGTGACATCTCACAGCATTGGCAGGTCAGTAGAATCCCAGGTTTGAAAGAGTCACAATAAGAGTTTTGGTACTTGAAAACAGATGAGACCAACTGCATATTTTTCACAAGTAAACACACTGCTCAAAGTGATTTTTAGACAGCTCTTGTACTATGGCTTGTTCTGCCCTCAAACCAAACCCAGACCATTCTGGAAGTACTCAGTTTAGATCAACAAGTGAGAAAACTTCAGCACTCAATATATAATTTGCCTTTGTTTTATTATGGCTGCAGGGAATTTCAAAATATATAGGGAGAGAAAGGCATATTACTTCTAATAGTCTTAGCAGCTAATTGTCACCTTTGCACAAATATACAAATGACTGCTTAAACTAAAACTCGTTTTCTTCGTTGTTTCCACAGTTATTTATAAATCAGGCATTGGGTCATGTCATTATCCAATTCAGAACCATCATCATTTCCTTATTGTGTCCCTGCACATCCATCCTTCTCTCAATTTATGTTCACCTTTTGCCTCAATTCCTTCTCTCAATTTGTGTTCACCTTTTGCCATGTTTGGCAAACAATTTCAAAGATTTCATTATATGCACACTTGAATCACAATACTGCAGCTCATCTTCCTCCAGGAAAGGACTGGACATAGTCCCACAAGCAAACTAGAAAAAAACCCATTTCCTTGTTAAGAACCCATATCCAAGACTTTCTCAGTGAATGGGAGTTTATCAACTGAATAAACAGGTCTTTGACCTGACTTAGGATAAGAAGCCTTCTAAAAAGCAGAGAAAATACAGGATATTTCAGCATTTACAGATTCATTCCTGCATAACAAACCAAAGAAATTGTCAGTGTAGGGGAGGAAAAAGAAGGTTAAAAAAATCTATTCTGAATACAGAACTTAGTTTGTCTGAAAACCCATTTTGTTTTGTCATGTTCCCTACTGTTAGAGGAGTGAACAGCAGTGGAACCAGTTCCATATAAAAGTTTTGTAAATCACCAGATCACCACAGATTGCTTACAAGTCTCACAAGCAGCATCAGTCACCTTTCGTCCCATCACCTTGTGATGACAACCACACCATTTGCTCTCCCAGGCATCCAATTTTCTTCTCCTTTCCTCAGGATATGCCCTTGTCATACATCTGTGAAAAGTACTTCTCTTACTGTACCAGAAAAAACAGCTAGAGCACAGTGGGAGTGAGGCAAACACAGCCAGTTTCACTGTGCTGCTAGCAGCAAAGGGCTATATTTAGAGCAGCAGAGACCAAGGCATGATCCTTCACTGCTGTGAGGGATACTCTGCAGTGAAGAGGGCTGGATGTATTACTCCCTCCAACTGTGGCCCTCCCTAGTGAGTCACAGCACAGATCACACATGTGGTGCTGGAGAGGTCAAATATTCCAAGCACTAGCTTTCCAGAGAGAATCCCAAGGATTTGGCAGCAGATGGCAAGTGTCATTTGATGCATACACTTGCACAATAATTAGTCTGAGAGCAAGGGACAAGTGAGACAGAACAAAGCCATCTCCCAGCATGGTCCTCAAGTAACAGTCTGGACATAGCTCTTTATTTACTCTTTCCAAGGCTGGCACAAATAAAAGGCTGGATGAAAGCCTGCTGGTTTAAGTTCAAGTCTGACATGATGGAACAGACTCTGACTGGTGTTTAAAAAACCAACTCAAGGAACACTGTCCATCACTGCCAGATCTAGTAAGGGTATCTCTCAGTCCATCACCACTGACATGCACTATTCAGGAGCTACTTAGCACACTTCTTTTCCTGGACTACTAGCAAACAGCTCTGAGAAGATAAAACCACTTTAACAACTAGCAACAAAAGGTTTCCATCCACAAGTTTCTTGCAAAGCCCCACTTCACATCCACTTTTTAGCAACAACAGCCACTCTTAAAAGAAAAATGTGACCACACTGTAAGAGTTACATACTATAAATCACAACTGACCCAGTAAAGATGCAAGAGTGGTTCCCTGGACCACAGTGAGGACTTACTATAACCTAAGCTTTTCACAGGGTCCCAGAAAACACCACTGAGAAGTTTGCAATTCCAGCTATTATCCACAAAGCAGTAATAATGAAGTGCCACCTGTCCACTCTGACAAACTGCAGGAGCTAGACTGTCATAACGCTTAATCAAACCTCAACATATGAACAATCATAATGTATCAAAGAGTTAGACTTTCCAAATCCACTCTCCTCTGATAGTGACTACTACAGTGCTTGAGAAAAGAACATGAGAACATGACAAACACAGACTTCTCTGTATGTTCTTCTAGCTTTTAGAAGTCAGCAGTTTAAGGACTTCTAGAGCGGGATCTTCCATCTGGGCTGTAATTTTTAACAGCCCCTGATATGCCTATGCTCCACATCTCCCTTTTGAATGTATTTAAATTTTGACCTCTAAAACATCCTGCAGTAGAGAGGTCCAGACCTCATGTTTCATGAAAAATAATACTTTTTGTTTGTTTTAAATGTCTTCTCAATGTCTGCTGTTTTTACACAATGATAATTAGAAAATCAGCGATCACATTTGCTTTTTGTATATCATTCATTAAGAAATTTCCTCCACTGAATTCTCAGCAGTGGCCTCTTTTCTAACCTGAAAAATCTCTTCTGACAGAAGCAGTTTTATGATCCAAGCCTTAGACAGAGAGAATAAAAATCACAGTTGGGGAAAAAAATTCCCAAAGGCAACGCAAATTTAGACCATGACATTTACATGTCTCATTTTAATCCCTTGTATGTGATTCTGCCACAAATTCATCAAAGTTCTTCAAAACTGGACACCAAGACATCAGACTCCACTGTTTGCACAGGTTTGTTCTGTAAGCAACAAGTTCCCCTCAAGTTCTTCATTGTCTCACCACATTGTCCCCACAGCTAGGCTTTGACGATCAGATCAAGAGCAGAAATGTAGAACTGCAAGCAAGGTTAGACTGAGGTTCACACAGTACCTGCACAGAGGGCCAGCAGTAATGATGGGAGATCTGATCTGTTATGTACTACTACTTATAGTAAATGCTGAAAATAAGAAACTGAGATCAGCTCATATCACTCATGCAACACAAGTGCCAGTTGGGGGTTTACTCCCCGAACCACAGGCCACAAGCATGCCACGTTGTAGCTGCAAGGCCACTAACATTTCAGAGGACTCTGTGTAAGAGGAGCCAGAAACCTATCAGCTTGCCAACTTTTCTGGGTCATCATACAATACTGACAGGAAAGACTTCGAAAAAATCTACATTTTAGAAGCAGCTGAGATATTTCTCATCTTCACAAAAAGAGCAGCACTGAATAATTTTAAGAACTTCAAAAAGCAAGGCACAGCATTTATAAGCAGCTGCAAGCAAGGCAGCCATCTGACTAGCACAGGGAAGAAACTGAGATCTCACCATTCCGACATGTTTTCATCTGAACCCTGTTTCTGATCATCAGCTTCACACTCCATCCGCTCCTTCCTTCCCCCGCTGCTGAGGAAGGGCCTGTTCTCTCCTGACTCGCAAAGGCCATGACTGGAGGACGTCCAAGGGGCATTCTCTTTCCAGCGTGAAAGACGCTGTTTCTTGGCTGACTTGAACCTGCAGCCCCTCTCATAGTTCCACTCTGACACCCTGAGCTTTTGCTGGAGACTGGCAGCCACCTCCGATGTCACACGTTTGACTTTCCGTCGGCGCCTGAGAGGTCGGCAGGGCGCATTCTCGGTAAAGGAGTCTGACTCATGCCACAAGTGTTGCTTGCTCCTCAGGGTGGCACTGAGAGCTGGATGCCGTTTGACCACTGCCATGTCATCAGAGTCACTGAAATTAGCTGTCAGCACCTCACGGCAATCCTTGACAGCTTCGTCCAAGCTCGACTCTGAGGCCTCGCTGTAGCAGCAGGCATGTTCTGCCTGATGGGTGAAGTCTGAGCGTCGTTTACGACCCCGTCTCTTGCGAAGCTGGCGCCGCTGCTGCCGTGGGCTTAGTGCCATCTCTTCCCATAGCTCATCCAGTTTGTTTTGCTCTGAAGTCTGCTCTAAAGCTGAGGCCAAGTCATGCACCAGTTCATCCATTGGCAATGCCTACTAAAAAATGACAACAATTAGCACCAGACATAAATACTACTACCAACACATCTCTGGACTGTAGTACGCTATACCCTTTGTAACATTAAAGGAGTTAGACACTTACTTTGAAGTTACCTGGGAGGACCCAATGCAGGACAACTGCCACTTCCCGGGCTAACACTTCTTCTTTCTACAAGGGTTAAATCCCTCTTCTAGTCATGGTGGCACAGATCTCTCTCTACTCTACTGCAGCAGTTGGGTTGAGTGCTCCGTGTCTGAAAAGGCCTTAAAGTTCATCTTTTGTGTTGAAGCAGCATGCTTAATTACACATCCCAAAGGATATGGAAGCCGGCAACTAGTTTTTGCTACCCGGCATCAGTAAAGCAACAGAGAAAGATCAGCCTGCTGATCAATAAACAGATTGAGTCTTCCAAAAAGTAGACAAGCAGCAAAGCTGTGAGTAAAACAGATGGTCAAACAGGTAGTTTGCNCAGCGCCTGCCCGCCCCGCCGCCCGGCCCGCCCCCGCGCCGCCGCCGTGCTCCGTGCTGCCCTGAGTGTTTACGCCGTGGCTGGGGCCGCCAGTAGAGCCCTCACCTGCCGGCGGGACAGCCCTTGCCTATACGTAACCTTTAGCTGCTTGATTATCGTATTTTATTTTTAATGGACAACAAATAAACTTGGTACCCAAACTCCTCCGTTTCGCTGGTGCCACGCTAGTTGTGTGCATCCTAAATTAAACTTCACAGTGCTGCTCCCCTCTCCTTAAGGCTTGCATCTCTTTTCCCATCATGCCAGCTTACACATCACCAGCAGCCAGCAGAATAAAGCTAGGTGTGAACCTGCCACCATCTAGTTTTGCATAACAGTCCGTTTATTTCTTAGCTTTCATGATGCTTCTTCAGCGGGTTCTGAGTGGGTTTTTTTCATCGTCGTTTTGTTTTGCTTTGTTTTCAGGGATTTTTTTTCTGGGTTTTTTTGTTCGGTGTTTTTGGGGGTTTTTTGTTATTGTTTGTTTGTTTGTTTGCGGCTTTTTGTTCGTTTGGTTTTTGTTTGGTTTTGGGTGGGGGTTGGCAGTGGGTTTTTTGTTTCGGTTTGGTTTGGTTTTCTGTTTAGTGGGGTATTTTTTTTTTTTTCAGAAGGGTGTTTGGGGTTTTCTTGTACACAATTGTTTGTCTGTACCGACAGAGCTGCACTCACATTCAAGCCAATACCGGTTCGTTTTTCATGTAATGTTTTACAGTGCAGCATATTGAAAGTTTTGCCAGAGTCCATATCTATATTATATTTGAGTTATTATCTTCACTAATTTTGTAAATTAAATCAAAATAAAGTAATCAGATTTATTTAGATGTGATTTATTCTCTGGAAATATATACTACTGCCTATTGCTCACAGATCTCTTATCCTTTGTATTCTTACTTTTTTCCCCCATTTCTGTTTATTCCATCACATTGCCAGGAACAGAAGTTACTCTGAAAGGGTGATATTTGCCAAGACCACTGCTGCCTCCCTGCTCCCACCACAAAAGAGCAGCGCTGTGTTTGCTCTTCCTCAGTCCTCTGGCACCCTCCCTAGTTTGTCAAGATACTTCAAAAATAACTGAATCCTTGAGTTTGCCATTCATTCCTACACCCCAATAGGACAAGCTTCATTTAGCTTTGCTGAACTTTTTTCATGCTGTTTATCTAACCAGTCCTTTATGCCTGAGATGTCATGTTAACATTTTCATTTCCTTGCAGTTCTGAATTATTTCCTTGGAAAAGAAATATTAAAAGAAGAAAAGCAGTCATTAGGTAGATTTTTTTTAAATCCCATTTCCAGTAGCTGACTTGATTAAAGTTACTTTATGTGCACCAATTTGCCTGTAAAATTCTGTCCTTTTGGGTTTTTAACCCTTTCTGGGGCAGTAACTCACCTTACTTGCTAGCAGAATTTTGTTTTCCCTGCCAGTTTCCTATTTCCAATACAGGGGTTTTCTTTTTACTCTCAGATCTGAGAGAAAATCCCTCCTAAAATCTAATCCTGTTTCACCGCTGCAATCCTTTTTCATGCTTCAGGATATAAAACAGCTACAAAACGTCTGGGTTAGAGAGAAACTCCCCTGATGGGAAGGTTATTCTGTAAACATCACTTCAGAGCTTCTTACCCCTTCATTTCAAGCACTCAATACTGGCTGCCGTTCCAGGCAGGATAACAAACCAGACAAACAATTGTGTACAAGAAATCCTGTATTCAGATGTCCTGGGGAGATGACAGCAAATGCCCACTCTAATTTCTCTTATTTTCCCCTCATTTCCCAACTAGTTCTCTACTGTTTCTGTAGGTCAACAAAATGTTTTGCAACTGGTATAAAATTTACTTCACCCGTCCATTATATTTTTCCACATTCAACACTCAAACCCAAGTTTCTGCAGCTGTTGTCAGCATTTGGCCTGAGTAAAGACAACATACTGGCACGTAGGGTCAGTTTTCTGTGAGAGAGATAGGGCAAAAGCAAGAGACAAGATGAAAGTGCTCTTGCAATTGCAGGGGTCCCAAGAACTAAAAGGATACCACAAAGGAACACTGATGTGTCTGGGGAAAAATTTAAAAATTTGGAATAGGAGTTCAAGAAATACAATGAGGCAGGTGGGATAATCTAGTTTTGAGCAGTTTATGGTACTTCTGTCCAGTCTTACAAGGTTCATCCTGAAATGGGTCAGCAAAAGTTAATTTTGAATCCTTGTCTGCATTCAACTTCATCCCACATCCCTGGCAAATTGTTTACTCTCTGTGGACTTTGTAGGTTGCCTGACTGGGAACTGTCCCAGCTTCTCAGCACTAGTTTTGCTCATTAAATGCTCCAGGGATACAAAATGTTCATCACTCTTACCCCACATGGATTCTTATCATTCACTGGGCTTTGTAAGGATGGGGTTTTTTCCTGCCCAGAGGCTGCGGTCACCTGTGCTGAACTGCTGCTGGGCCTGGAGGCAGGAGAGGGTGTGTTAGTGGTGAGGGACATTTCTGAGGCAAGCAGGAGAGGAAGCTTGGCTGGCTGCTCTCTGCTTGTCATGGCCGTGCCTTGGCCCAGCTCTCTCCTCGGTGGGCAGCGGGAGCCGTACAGCCCAGTAGGATGGGGAGAGCAGCAGGGTCATTGCTCTACCCCAGCAAATGCTCTGCCTAGTCCCATGACATTTCACAGCAAAACCTTCCAGGGGTTAAAAGGAAAAAGAGAGACAGAAAGGGGACAAGAGACAAAGGGAGGAATAAAGTCAAAAAATGTGCCGTGAAGCTTCTTGCAGCAAAATGCGGAGAAAGTCATTTCCAACTTCTTTCATCTCAGAGATGAAGCCACTAAATAAAAGGGCAGCGCAGAACACAAGGGCTTTTAATCTGTCTCATCTCCTTCATAATAACTGCAAATTTTCCCTGGGCTCCTGGGAGTGAGCCTCTTTCCTCTGTCTTTGCCTTATCTCCCCCCTCCATATTTCACAGCCGGCTCGGCTCCCCTCACTCGGCTGCCCCCGGCCTAGTCTCCGAGAGGCCTGTGGGAGCCGCCAGCTCCCAGGGCCTCATTGTTCCCGGCTTGGGAGGAAGCTCAGGGAGGGAATTGAAGGCAAGTCAAAGGGAAACGGCATCATCGCTGCTTCATTAATGGGAACCTTTCAGCAGAAAACATATCAGAGCGAGGTCTTTTCAGAGGCAGTAATTAGCAATTTGGAGCCTTCCCCCCTCAGGAGATGCAGCTGCGATCTAACAAGTGGGAGCAGTGCTCGCCTCCTTTTACGCTTCATATTTATTGTTTTTCATTTTCTCCATCTTCCTTCCATTGTCCAGCCTCCTCCTCATGGCCAGATAAGGGCCCTTTATTAATCACTCTCTTTTAATTCTTCATTAATGATAATAACTTTCTCTGGTGTGCGAAGAGGAGTTAATCTTTCCTGGGTATTGAGAAAGGACAGGGCTGAAAGGGAGGGAGGGAGGGAGCGAGGGAGGGAGAAGTGCATGGTGGACAAGGCTGTATTGCCACGCTTCCTTCCTGCCCCACCACCTGGAAGGAGTTTCTGAAGACTTTGGCCGTCGAGTTGCAAGTTGCCCTCTGGAAAATCTTGGGCTGTCAGTTTGGTCCAGCTGTGTGGGTGTGCTAATATGTACCCACTCTCAGAGATCCAGTCCTTACCAGAAATAGGTGTACATTGGCCAGAGGGAGAGACCTTCTCTGTGCATCAAACACTCACCAGCATCTTGGTATGACTAACCAGCTGTGTCTACTTATCTTGGAAGAACACTCTGTCAGGTGCCTTCAAAGACCATTTTCCCAAGTCCAACTTGAAACAGCACCTGAAAGTGACAAAAATGGCATCTGGGAGGCTCTGCACATGTCAAGACCTTCTAGGAACTTCTCCCTGGGAGCTGGTATAGTCTGCCTTGGATTGCTCCCATCTGGAGGTGCCAGTCCACCAACACTGACATTTGTGTGAGGTGATGCCAGGCGGGCTCAGCATGGGTAGCCCAGTGACAAAAGCTGGGTGAAAATGGCAAGGAGGGGGAGGAGGCTGTCATGGAGGCTCTGGCTATGTGTGTAAGGCAACAATCACTGAATACCAGCCCCAAGAACATAGATAGGGAGGACAATCCAAACACACAGAGTTCAACTTCTTTTCCTGGTGTTTCGTACCACTGGGTTTATGCAAACTCCTGCTAGTAAAGGCCATGCAAACTGATCTAGTGATAGCTTTAATGGTGGACCTCATGGTAGCTCTTTCTGAGTAAATGGGCAAGCCACTATCAATTAAGAATATTTTAGTATTACCAAATAGGATGAAAAAGGGGAAGAATTCCACTGTCACCAGGATTGGTGGCTCCACCACATCACTGAGGATTTTCAATTTGGTAACAGTGAGAAACACTGAGGGAAGGGAACAAATGACATGCACAGAACCCAGGAACTTCAATGCAGAAGCTCAAGCAAATCAGTCAATTGCAGAGACAACTCTGTGTCCTTCCCTTACAGAGCAGGTCATATCCTAGCTTCACATTCCCATAGCATTCCATGGGTGTTGCCAAAGAAGCCAGTAACAGTTCAAATTAGTGACTCCCATGGGCCCGGAAAAATGAGTCACGTGCTCCTGTGACACAGGTTACCCCAACACCACCGATATCACCATGTGCTGATCTGAAGGAGTTGTTTGGCAGCACTGGGAATGGGTGGAGAAACCACACTGCTGAGGGAGTCAGGGCAGAAGTGGAGACAGTAGGGAAAAAAAAAAAAATTGCTGTTTTCTCTTCTTTGGTGTCATTTGCAGGGCAAATATCCAGTCTGCATTCTTTTACAGACCACAGCAGTAAATACTTTTTTCTCTACAGTCAAAGCTCTTGCTTTTGGCCCAACATCAGGACTCTTGCCTGATGTTGGGCCAAAAGCCCAACAGAAGTTGTGGAACAGACAGGGTCAGTTTATTTCTGGTTACTGTTCTACAAGTATCAGGTGCTGTTTCCCTAATATGCTCTGGTTCCCAAGTGTCTGAGGGGTGCAGTGAAACTCAGGCCTACATTTATGTAATCTGCTGCAAGCATCTTTGGTGTCCATTTAATGTGGACTTTAAGGGTTCCTGATAGTCCTGATGATTAGGGATGACCTGTATTTCAACATCCTTTGACAGGCCTGTGTTTAATTTCCAGTGTCCCTAATACACTCCACAGAGATGTCTGAAAGAACTTTCTAGCTATGAACATGAAGTAATATAGAAAGTGGGACTGGCTTGTCTGCAAAACTTGTATTTTAATCTTGCAGTCTAGTTCCATTAAATGTGGTCTGGATTTTAGGTTTTATTGTTCTCCCACAGCTCCTCTACATGAGGCCAAAAGACTTCACTTGTGCCCAGCAAAAGAAAGAGGTTCTCACACTGTACAACAACAAATTGATTTTATCTTTTAAACGTGTATCTTTTCTTCAGACTCACTGAATCAGATCTTCTGTGGTCTGACACTGCTCCCCTGCACTGGAAGGCCAGTAGGGTCTACCAAATCCTCCTCCACCCTTTCTGTCCCCTCTGGACCTTCTGGGACTGGTGCCTGCCTTCGCACATGTGGCAGTGGATCGATACAGTCTTCCTGGTGGAGACAGAGCGAGCTGAAGCGAGGGGAGACAGAGGGTTTGTGGGACCTGGTGTGTACGAACCCTCCTTCCAGTATTGTGTACTGAGCACTGAATAGCGATGCGGATCCTACCTCATTGAGAATTCATGAGGGCTCCATCACTGCTAGCAGTTGGCTGAGCAATTACCATGTGCAGGATACAGTGTTGGGACTTGTGACAAGGTGCCACGCCTGCTGATATGGCCAAATCAAACTCCTAATTGCTGTGAAGAGCACACTAAATACAGGTGTGAGGCAACATAAAACAAACATGATTGTTACTGTGACAGGTGAGAGACAAGGTGTCACAGATGCAGAGTTCCTTCAGAAAGAAATTAATAAAATGAAATCAGCTTTACTTGGATTCTTCCATGGAAAGGACAGAAAGAAGGATGTTCATGCTGTAATTTGAAAGCAAGAACTAAACGAAAAAAGAAACAGAGGGCAAGCAAGGCAGGAACTAAAGAACCACTAAATAAATTGCAGGCTTCCTCTTAATCTTGCAACAGAAAGTCTGGTCATGAAGCTACTCATCTCTTATCTAGCATGTTTTATTTTATAATTTTGCTTTATTTGGCAGTTGATCAAGGACTTCTGTAGGACTGGAATGATCTGGGTTCTTACTGGAGTGCCTGTCTACCTGTCATTGCTGGAGTAAAAACAGCGACCTCAGAGACACCCAGAGGGACACTTAGCAGTCTACCAGCCAGCCGCAGGGACCTGACTAAATCCCCTGAGGATGCTTCAATGTTCAGAAAAGAAGTACATTTGCCATGGCAGTAGAGAGCAGGCAGTGGTACCAGTGATGCTGGTGAGGGCTGGAGCATTGTGGATGTTAATGTGGTTGGGCAGGAACTGAGTGCTAGCTTGCCCTCAGCAAGAAAAAGTGGTATTTCAAAATCTGTAGGCCTCAAAGCAACCCAGCACAGCCAAGTGTGGCCATCACCCACAAGGACAGGTAAAGCCTCGAGGAGGCAGGAATTATGTCTTTTGCAGTCATAGTGATTGCAGGTTTTGCTTCCTGAAAGTCCTCTATGGTCTCTCTTGTTTGTTCCTCTCCTGTTGTCCTTGTGTCTTGTGATTATCTGCCTGTTTGTTTCAGTGAGATTAACTGGTACAAAGAAGAACAGCAGGTCTTATATAGAGCTGGGGGGCATG
Organism: Hypocryptadius cinnamomeus; assembly: GCA_013400635.1. Classification (NCBI taxonomy): domain Eukaryota; kingdom Metazoa; phylum Chordata; class Aves; order Passeriformes; family Zosteropidae; genus Hypocryptadius; species Hypocryptadius cinnamomeus. Next base: position 18,631 of record VYZP01054716.1, read on the forward strand.
TCACAAGTCTGCATGAAGTGGGCAGGCAGAGATTGCCAGAAGGCCTCATTGAGTGCATTGCCATTCCTTATTTGAGGGGAAGGTGAAGGTGCCCTGCTCCATGGGTTCGTGAACTGGGCTGGGTGTTTCAGCCAGGAGCACACTTGTTGGCTGTCATCTGTTGGTTGGGGTGAGCCAGATGGCTTTTTTTTAAACATGGAGCTATTTTACATATGGGATCTATCAATGTGTAGTTTTAGAAAGCAACCAAGAGGACAGCATTTTCTGAATCACATGCAACAGCAACTACATCCCTGCCCCAGGCTGTACTTAACCTCCCCCTACCCTCCAGACCAGCCTGTAGCTAGGGCTTGTCTCCCTTATCTCCATGTACTTGTTCAGTCTTCTACCACTGCTTTATTTTAGCACAGCGTATTTGTATTTGTCACTCCTTGCCTCTTGTTGCTCAAAATCCAAGTAGAACTGCTGCAAGTCCCTGCCTCTGGAGAAGATCCTGCTCGCTGTCTTTCCTGGCTTTTGCCTGCTGAGTGCTGTGGCCTTCCACAGGCATGCCCAGCAGTGCACCCAGGCACCCCCTTCTCCTACCTCATACTGTGGCTGGGGGAGCTTGGGGTGCTGACATTGCCAAGCCTTCCGGAGGGTTGAGAGCAGTTCATGGTAAGGAAGAACGCAGCAGCATGGATCTGTGGGGAGGGGGAGGGGAGCAGTCCTGACAATCCCCTTCGAATTATAAACATATCCTCTTTAAATACATTTCTAAGGATAACATTTGTATTACTGCGTCCTGTGGCTGCTGATAGGGCCCTGCTTATCGCCTCGGTCTCTCCTCCTTTCTCTGGGCTCTGCTGGGAAAGGTCCCTATCTGGAACCGAGCTGGCAATCCTCCGCCAAGCAATTGTTTCAGTCCAGGGGAAAAATTAATTTCTGCCTATCATTAATTGAGAGAATTGTGTGGAGAACTGGAAGGGGGGTTGATGGGGGAGTGGGGGATGGAGTGGAGAAGAGAGAGATCGTGTTATTAACAGTGTCCCTTTCATAACCAAATACCCTGATTTCCATCAGTGAGATGAGAGGCTCATTACAGCAAGAAGGTGATTAGAGAACTTGGAGGAGCTATCAGGCTAAGCAGGAGAGTGGCAGGGAATTCGGGAGGGACTCCCAGCAGAAGGGCAGCTGCACCAACCAACCATCCCCTCTCACCCTCACTGCCATCTCCTCCACCTCTCTTCTCCATGTCAGCACCAGTGACCCCTTACTCACATCTGAGGAAAAAGCAATGAAGAAGTTCCACAGATCAGCAGTTTTAGTGGCTGAAGAGATGCTTTATGTGGTGGCAGAGCCTGCACACTAAACAAAAGCCCACTGGAGCTGTTCAGCTCCTAAAGGGCCACTTCATAGCACGTCTTAAATGCCTTTCCCTGATGGCCAAAGAAGAAGATGCAAAAGTGTTGGCCTACCTCCCAGCTACATGAGAAGGTCATGCATGGCTATTCAGAGTGTCCTGCATTAGCTGATCCCTCAACAGGTCGCCAAAAATTAAGACCTCTGACTGAATCACTCACAGAAATGATGTACAAGGGGAGGAAAACTACCCCCTACTGTACTGTGATCCAGCTTTTGCACCACTCTTTCTGTGTGTGCCTCCTGAGATATTTCCTCTATTCTAGAGGTATCACTGCAGTGATATAGCCCACCAGCCCCCAAGGCATCTCATGTACCATGTTTATGTCTTCATGAATTTCCTGTCCTTCAGCTCACAATCACTCCCCTGACAAATAGCTACAGAATCCCCTTGATTCCTGACATTGCTAGAAATAACTTTCTCCCTCTTTGTGAAGGTAAGCAGCCTTGAAAATTTATCCAGCCCACATAAGCACTCGGGGATGAGACTAGGATAAAAAGTTGAACTCCCGCCTTGAATGTGAACAATTCTATGAAAAAAACCCATCACTTTAATTTTCATTCCTTTTTCCATATAAAGCTTTGGTATCCCAGACAAATTTTGAGTGGACAGGAAGATAATCATATTTCTGCTAAATTAGAGTAATATAGCCTATTACTCCCACAGTTAATATTAGTTAATGCTTTAGTTATTGGATTATTTGTCTATTGCCAATAATGTACTTGAGACTGTCAAAAATCTGGTTTTGAGATGACAAAGGGTCTTTGGCAAGGTCCATATGGGAGAGAAAAGATGCAACAGAGAAGTCAGAGTGTCGACTGAGCGGCTGCAGATTGAAAAAAACTATGAGGTCTGAACTCTCCTCTTCCTTCAACAAATCCATTCCTCTAGATTCAAGATGAGGGGCAGATTGTCCTACTCTATAGGCTGCAGGAAAATCAATCCAGCATAACACTTAAAATAAATTGATGTAAATCCAGAAACACTTCTCACCTAGATCACACAGGAGACCATGAAGGCAAACAGAAGTGCTCACTGTCACAGTGTATAAAGTTCTGCATACAGTAGCACAAATAATCTCTCCGAACTCCCAAACCAGGCAGATCTCCTACCCCTTCTTAGCTTAATCCCATCTATGCGTGACCATGTGTTGAGTTCTAGTAATCTCCAGCTCCTCAGGGCCATCCAGACAGAAGCAGAGAGAAGCAGACCCTCCACATGAGGCAAGGCCTCCCATTTAGCATCAAGTTTCATTGCTGACAAATAAAGGACATGTCCAGGAATATATGGTCTCTTGGAGGGCATGGTGATCACCAAGATCCATTCAATCCTTAGCAGGTTCCCTTTATGCATGTATTTCCATGACAAAATTACTGGCAATGAGCAAATCATTAGCAGACAGTTAAGAGTAGGTCCAGAACCACAGTTAGAAACCTTTCAAACCAGAATGATTTATGAAAGTCTGTATATTTAGCTTTTTTAAACAAAGTGTACATTTCTTGCTGTTTTCTTGTGCAAATCACCAGTAAAATGGAAATGAAGAAGAATGTTTGTCATAAATAGCTTGCGTGTTGAAATTCCAGGTTACTCATGTTGTCTCCTAACGATGCTGAAGGCTTAGCCTAAAATTTCTAGTATCGCCAGTCAACTAATTCATACAGAATTAATTCATACTGAATCATCCTCTTTATTAAGAGGTAGCTTCATGTCAGCCCCTCAGCTAATCTGACTTCTGGACAGAGGGATTCTAGAGACAAACTACAACAGCACAATAGGCAGTCTGACCCAGGGGCTAAGCACTCAGTCCTGGCAGTTGAACCCAAATACCCTCTCACCAAGCCTTAAACAGCTGAGACTCCACTGAGACTGCTATAAATTGGTAGCCTCCAGCTTTGGATACCCAGTCTGAGCTATCATTCTGCACTCACATTGCCCAGGTTCTCTCCAAGTAAATAAGTCTAGGCCTTGCATATCAAACAAAAAGTGATCAAGTATTTGAAAAACCCTCTGCTACTATCTGTTTTCTTTCTTAGACAGTATTCTGCCACCAGCTTTGCAAGGCTTCACCAATGAGGTCTAAAGAAGAGCTTGTATGGCTGTTTCTCATCTCTCCCCCTCTGTTTGTCTCCCTCTCTAGCCCATCAAAAATAGAGAAAGGAAGAAATTGCATGGTTAGCCTCCAGCTAAATCTATCCCAATTGAAGGCTGTGCACTGTCAATTCAATGACTAGAGTTAGCTTTAAAGAAGAGACCATAACTGAATGCCACCAAAGCATTTGCATATATTTTAGCAAGCTCCCCCTCCGGCTACAGCTAGTCCTCTGAAACCCTTCCTGGTGCTTGCACTGCCTGGGGACTGCTGGGTGATGTAGAGGCCCCAACAATGGTAAGGTGAGCCCTTGGAGAGAAGGGGATAAGGATAGTACTGAAAATGAGTTCATAAGGCAACTCCATGCTCTGATGATCTCTGCTATTCCAGGAAATCCCAGAACAAAAGTGGGACAGACCATACTCTGACATTGGAAACATGCCTTTTCCAGCATATTTCTTCCAGTTTGGCCCAGAGAAAAAAGTGAGTTTAGCCAAAGTTATGGAGTGAAAGAAATTGTGACACCCATACAAAGAGGGACAGGTAAGCAAGCAGAGAATGTGAGAGAACTTCAGGAAGAAGAGTTTGAAAAACAGATATGTGACTACAAAGGGAGAATAGTAAGGGTGAATTAGACAGAGAGAGATGGAGACATGTTTGGAGGAAAGAGCATAACAGGAGAAAGGAGGGGGCAAAGTCTGAGGCACTCAGTGAGTTCAGAACAATCTCTATTCTCTACAGCACTTTCTGTTTAAAAAAATAAAAAAGGAATGATGGAGAAGGGGAGAGAGTCAGACAAGTTTAATGATGTGTGTTCAAAGCTCAGATTGGAAAAATGACAGAGAAAAGCAGCCTGTTTCGGCTCTAATAAATTGTTCTTTGCTGTAAGAGACGCCTGTCGCAGCATTAATACAGGGCCCTAATACACGGGTCAGGGTTAAGTAATTTTCTCCGGCAACTTAAGCGAATAATGAAGCTGGCAGCGGCTAGTGGCGCAGTGGGAGAGATGGCCCAGGCCGCCGGCACTTTGTCTTCATTTATTATGCCAGCGCTCATGATTTGGGTACTGGCTGCAGCGACGGGAAGCCTCCGCCGAGGAGATATCGCTTCATTTCGGCAAGGTAATGAAAGCTGGGATGGGGGGAGGATAAACCAATTTGCTGGCTGACATGGGAAGGAGTGATTTGCAGACCTGGGTAGGGGAGGGGGGTGACCAAGCAAGAGGAAGCACAAGGCTAAACCAAGGGGGGTGCTCAAGGCCCTTCCTTAGATAATGGCACCATGTGTTTGTGGGGAGGGCAATGGAGCAGGACCAAGCAGGAGGGGATAGTGGAGCTGGAATGCAACAAAAGTCAGGACCTGAGAGTGGGGGGAGTAGGGAAGAGCCATCAGGAGGAACAGTGGCAGCAAAAGAGACTGATGGAGGAGGAAGGAGCAGGCACAGGTCCAAGGGCTGATGGAAGTGGTTGGTGAAGTTAAAGCAGAAGTTCACATAATGGTGGGATGATAGAAGACAAGCAGAAAGCAGACATACGAGGGGAGGCAGGAGCAAGAAGCAGGGCGAAAGGGAGAGAAAGGAATGTTGTCCTGTCACTGTGGGGAAGGGAAAATGCCCACAACTTTGTCTTTGAACTTGTCTAAGGCATGGATACTCAGGAAATGCAGCAGTGGAGCTAACTGAAGTCTCTCCCCACTGAGCCCATCAGTCTTATTATGAGGAAAAAGCTCCACATGAAGTCTAAGGCAACCCTGTACCCACATCTGTCCAAGAAGAGAGAAAGTCACTCTCTTGCACTTCATCCCCACCACACAGGCATAGGAGATCCATCTCCAAGTGTACTTCCTCAAAGCAGATTAGCAAGAATTTTGTGGCTTAATTCCCAAAACATGTCACTCTGACCAACCCAGCCATACTGTTTGCATGTTCACAGTTCCCTCTGAATACCCCTGCATTGCCATCCTCACTTCTCAACCTGAGAGGATATATGCCTAGCAGCTAGGATGGCATCTTAGTCCCTGCTTTAAAATACATGGATCATTCAGAGAACATCCCTAAGTCCTTCAACATCCATGCTCCCCACTCCCAAAACATTGAAGGGAAAGGAAGCATCAGAGCTCTGGCAGAGTCAAATCTGGAACTCTTACGCTTTCCTTCCCTCCCCCTCTTTTCGATGTGGGTTAAGGATTTCCAATAAGGACCAAGTGTTGAAGGCTTAACACTGCAGTCTCTGGAGAAGCAGGCCAATTTCACACTAATCTTCCCCATGAAGGGAGAGAGCATCGGAAGCAAGAATTACATCAAAGAGAAGTTAATGCTGAGAAGCAGACGACAAAAAGGAGCTGCTTTCAGTTTCAAATGAATACACACAGCTGGATTAAGAGATCAGGCAGCTCAAAGCCTGTATCACAAGCTTTGGTACCCAGGATTTAGCCAGCAGGGAAGAGTTCTGATCTGGGCACTCTTTTGAAAGGAGAGAAGAATCTTTATGGAGCACAGCAGGTATTTGAGAAGAGCTGGGAAGAAGACAGGAAGGCCGAGATCTTGTTCTGGCTTCCATTGACCTCTTCTAATAGATATTATGTCAGACCCAGGTAATGAGGTTTGCACAGCCTGCATAGATCCTGAAGCATTTTAGTTAGTGAACACTTACCCCATCATCTCCCCCTGCCCTGCAAAGCCCTCCTTCCCTCTTTGGTCTGGGGCATTGCAGGTTTGCATGGGGAATAGCCCTCCAGGCGCTGAAATGCAGGCAATCCCTTCCTGCATAGCAAGAGGTGTGTTCAGCTTCAAATTCAACTTACAAAGGCAGCTGAGCTCCCTGTAATATAAAACACACCCTCCAGAGGACAGGAACGCAGAGGGTGATTGCAGTAATGTGTCTGTTGTCCCATTTTAAGTGGTGCCAAAGTGAGTCCCGGCGCGCTCCCCCCGCGGGAGCCTGACAGGTGTAAATCCTGCGATGAATGAAGGCACCGAGCCCTATAAAGCTGGTGTCTCTCCACGCATCTCCGCTCTGATTGACTTGTCGTCTCTCTAAGGCTGACTCTATCAGCTCCTTGCTGCCTCCAATTCCAGGCGTGATTTAGTTTGGAGATGAGAGGTGACAGTTAACATTGGTACTCGTCAGTGTAGATCAGACACAGTCACGCTGTCTTCTCCTGGCTCACTTCCTCACCTCCTCCCCCATGCTTCCCACCCCTCTGGTGTCTCCCACTCCTATCTGTTGCTCTCATTCTCCCTGTCTATCATCATCCAGTCCCTCTGTTAACTACCATATCCTTTTGCCTCCCATCACTATTGCCAGAGCTCATCATCGGTAAATTTTCCCTTTCACTTGTCTTTTCTCCTCTGGAATAAGAGACTCCTAATGCCTTCTTCAAGGAAACATCTTTTGTGCAAAGACTAGGAACAGCTGTTTTGGCATGTCCTTTCCAGTCCCCTGTAAACCTAAGTGAGCAATATCCAGCAAATACTCTATTTGCCAAATTTAGCCCATTTCTCCACTGACAGCTTGTTTGTTGCAGTTGAATTCTCTCAAGTGTATTTGCTGTTTGAAATTCATCAAATGTTTTTGAGGAATGAATCTGTGTTTGAAGACTAAAGAAAAAAGGGATTTTGCACTTAGAGTGCAAGATTACATCTGATTTGTTTGGTGTGGAAGAGGTCTTTCTAGTCCATATGCTGTAGTAACCCACATCAGCCCTACAACCCAGGTTTCCAACACAAATACTCAGATTTCATATCTGGAACTCCTCCTCAATTTAAAATTTTCAGTTCATCAAACATTTCCTGCCAATGTCATATCTAGAACTCTTTTAGAAAAGGAACACAAGGAATCACACTTTTTATTAGAGTTAAGAGTTGCAAAATATCTGGGATGTATTCACATAGGTTTTTTTAACCCAAGTAACTTTCTACTCTTTCACTTTTGGTATCATATTTCCCATGCCCATTCAGTTTCAGTCCCTACTACTTTAAGTGACAAGATTTCTTTAAGCCACACTAAAGAAGGCATCTGTTCCAGCATCACCAAATATGAGGTGACTCAGTGGACACCACATTGGTTAGGTTCATCCTTTTCAGTTCCCACCCTTCAAATTTTCAATAGCTTCTGAGCTGATTTCCAGTAAAGTATAATGTTTTCCTCTAATCCTTGTGCTGTCTTTAGTGTTACTAAGGTCTATGTTGGACCTCTAGGCCCTTCCTTTTCTTCCCTCTTCACTGAAGTTCAAATAGAAAAGCAGACAATCCAAAAGGCCACGGAAAAGTTAAGAAATAATGGTTGGAGATCTAGAAAACCTGGCCTGCAGGGAAAAGGCTGTAACCAGGTTTGTTTAGTCTAGAGAAGAAGACTGGAGGAGACATGATGGCAATCTTCAAATCCATAGCAGGCTGCTTTGAAGAGGCAGGGTCTTTGGAAGATAGGAAAAAAATTGTAGCCTTAAACTGCATCAAGGGAGATTCAGAAAGCTCATATATCTTTTTAGTTGTATATGTAGTAAAGTCTAGAAATAATTTGGTTAGAAAGAGTATAATTTTTCTTAAAGACCAAGGTAGGGAAGAATTTGGAAGGTATCATGTAAGTATATTTTGGCTGGATTAGGTTAATTTTTAGCATTCCTTCCTTCTATATTTTCTCTGAATCTGTAAATACATTGACAACATTCTGCTAATGTGACAGAGGCTACCCATAACATAGTCCCTTTCAGAAATGAACACCTATCTAAAAACCTACAGTGGAGCCACACTAGCACATGAATGATGATAATAATATGAGGCATTAACTAAGACCTGTCTATGCCTCCCAGCATGGCTATGATGAAACAAAGCAGAGAGAAGAGACACTATACATGTACCATGATACTGCTGAGAATCTGAGGGAATGTGTCTGAAGGAAATATTAATTTCTCTGCATGAAAGGCAAAGATACCTGGCAACTTGGAGCCTGAAGATTACCTACTGCAAATATTGCTGAGTTTCTTTCTAAGTTTAGGTAATTTAATGATAAATTAAGTTCTGAGCTTCAATGAGGTGTGACAGTAATTCTGTCCAGAGCTGGTGAGAAAGACAATGTTTACAATACACTTATCTTTTAATTCACACTGCATGAATAATATTTACCCTAGCTGACTCAGTGATATTTTTCCTCTAAACATAAATTATTTCTGGCCAATGGAATTTCACCAAAAAGTTCCATCTCTGCCTCTGAGAGACAACTAGAACAGCGCTGATGTACATATTCACCCCTGAGTATGAAGAGATGTCATTCCCTGTACTGTCAAAAACAGTAATCAAAGGCTCAAAATGGCACCAGGTACAGCTGTCCACGTCACCATCATCCAACTACAAAAGTTTAGGGGAACGCCTTAGTGATGGGGCACATCTTCCTGTCTCATGAATCTTGCTGTGGCTCACAGATGACAGCTCCTGTTAGAGGATGGCTGTGGGCCTAGATGAGCCACACTTGCCTATCCTACAGGGGCATTCCTGCCCCTCACAATTCTGAAGGCATGACAGCACCGTATGTTCTTCACCACCTCCCCAGGCACAGTCCAAGGGTCTAATGCTAAATTTCAGGCTTATAATGAGAGATACCTGTGCTAGTATGGGGATCACCATGACAGTTTGAGTCACTGAAACCATGGGAACTAGAAGTGGTCTTATGTATACTCTTGGAGGCTGAGAGTATCTAAGTCCTAGCTTAGGAAACACCTTGGTGAAGTGGCTCCCAGTTACAAGACCAGACTAGAAATTCATGTTTAAGCAATGGAACCTTCGAAGGCACAAACAGAATCCATAGCAAAATTTTAGTACCCTGGAATTAAGTAAGTCAGACTAGAGACAGAAACAGTGAACTCTCTTCTCACTTCTTGTCCCAAAACTCAGAAGTGCTGGAGTCTAACCATACTCAGAACTATGCTCACTGCTAACATCTTAGACTCTCCAGCCCATATCTGCCAGCCAGCATTCTTAATCTTCCCATTGTCAGAATCTAAATTATTTCTCTCATTTATATGGCTTTATGATAGTTTTTCTCCTGTTCCATCTAAACTCCTCTTTTCCAAGACAGAGATATTTACATTTCAGTCTGTTTTCAACTACTTTTTCCTCATTATTTGCTTTGCTGAAGATCCCGTCTCTACCTTGGGGCTCCAAGAGGATATCCAAAGATATAGACTGCATGAGCAGTGCCAGCACAAGGCACTGGGTTACTGAGGCTGCCAGTTTCTCCATCAGGTCATACCAGGAAGAGCACACATGCATCTGATTTTTGAATGTCTGAAGGCACTCTTGTCTATGGTGTATTGTCAGGGTTGGGATGCAGCAGCGGAGGGAACTTAAAACATTTTTAAATGGCCAAAAGCCTCTCCAAACAGAGGGCTGCTTCCTGATCCCAGCAGCTTTCCAAATGCCCTTTCTGTCTTTCTGCAGGGCACAAGTTTTCAGTTTGGGGAACAGCCAGGGCTTGACACTTTCTGGTTTCTCTGGTTGCAGAAAGTCCCTGCCTCCCATAACCCTACTGCCCACTCTTGCCTTGTGTCCATCCACTCCCCCTCCCATCTCCAGCACCGCCCTCCCCACCTCCAGCCCGGGTGACGATCCATGAAAGCCCTCAGCAGTATGTCACAGGAGTGATAATTACATCCCCCCGCTCGCATCATGCCGCCTGCTGCTGACCTCTCACCCCTCCTCTCTTTTAATCACCCCCTGGCATCAGTCACTGTGACAGGGCAGCAGCACTGGACACGTGACCTGTCAGCCCAGGAACATGACTTATAGGGCCCGGCTGGTGGACAAAGGGAAGGGAGATAGGCAGCATAAATCTCCAGTAGGAATAAAAGAGAGTGATGGGGCATTCTGCCGGGGCCTGCGTTAGCAGATTCTCGGCCTCTTGTTATTCAGCCCAGAGTTATGGTGATGAGGAAGTGGCCGAGAGTGACACGCGCTGGTCCCAATCAACCTTGCAAAACCTGCCGAGACCTAGAGGAGCCTTAATGTCACACATGGCTGGAGAGCCTCAATGAGGGGGGTGAGGGCCAGGGAAGCAGCCAGAGCTGTCCCCAGCCACCAGAGGCATCTGACCAGCAAAAGCTTCTACAGTCAGCAAGGCACTAAGTCACACAGAACAAGGACCCTTCTTCATCTCTACTGAGCACAGGCGAAGCAGGAGTTGCACATCAGAGCACACACCATTGGCTCAGGATGCAGGATTCTCCCTAACTGGCATATTCCTCCAAGCTTCCCACCAGCCTTCTGCTCACCTGCAGACTGCCCTGCCATATATCTCTTTTCCATCTACTCCTTCACACTCACCTGTTGCTTGTTAGGATGAAATCACTGGTACATCAGTCAGCTGCTTCCATTATGAAGTTACAGGACATCTGGAATTTCCACCAAGGATTGGTCCTCCATCACACCTCTGCTGGAGAATTGCTCCTCTTGGAGCTGCAGAGACCTTTAACTTTTATAGGGAGCACAGGAGGGAGTGTGNTGTCTGAAAAGGCCTTAAAGTTCATCTTTTGTGTTGAAGCAGCATGCTTAATTACACATCCCAAAGGATATGGAAGCCGGCAACTAGTTTTTGCTACCCGGCATCAGTAAAGCAACAGAGAAAGATCAGCCTGCTGATCAATAAACAGATTGAGTCTTCCAAAAAGTAGACAAGCAGCAAAGCTGTGAGTAAAACAGATGGTCAAACAGGTAGTTTGCAGGCCAGCATCACTTCAGCTGTAAAGCAAGGCACGCGGAACTCTGGGCTCCTTACAACAGGGTGTAGGAGACCAAGCTCCAACTCCTACTGCCGAAAAATACCACCCCTACACCTCAGGGCTGTCAGTGTGCCAATCCCAAAGTCCTGGCCAAATCCCTTATCTCACAACATCCCTCTTCCTACCCGTGCCCTGCAGGCGTGGGATTTCTCTCCCCACCGGGCTCAGAAACACCCGCACTTCCAGCCCGGTGAACTACCCACCTGCAGGCGTGGGATTTCTCTCCCCACCGGGCTCAGAAACACCCGCACTTCCAGCCCGGTGAACTACCCACTGCCGCAGGCCGCCTCCCTTAGTCCTCAGCGACCCGGCCGCACTGCCTCCCTCCTCTAGGGAGACGCCGCTGCTTCTGCCCGACACCCCCCAGCTTCACCGGGAAAAGCCGGGAAAACTGCCCTCACCGCCCCGGCCGCGCAGCCTCCTGCCGGGCCTCCCCGCGACCCCGCTCACCGGCCAGCGCCCCGCTCCGCCAGCCCCTCCTGAGCGCCGCTTCCGGCCTCCCNTGCAGCAGACAAAGGGCACCAGGAAGATCCATATGGATCATCAACTCCATCCTATGACAGTCACTACCCAGGTCATCTTGTTCCCCTCATCCATGAGGAGGGAAAGTGGCACAGGAGAGCTGATTTCGCCAGCAGAGCTGTAACTCTTCTAGTACTTAGTCTAGAAGAGAAGTCAGGAATTTTAACCCAGAAGGAGCAGAAATGAGAAGGAAGCCCAGAGAGAAGGACTGGGGGAGTTTTGAATATACTGGAGAAGAAATTAGGGGACATGACATGTAGAAGGAATACAGGGAAATTTTCTTTCTTTGGTTTGAAAACTGAAAGCAGTATCTGAAATTATAGCTCTTCAGCTGAAAGCCAAAAGCTTTGATGACTTTCCTTTGTGCATCATGGAACAGAGTAATGAAGTCCCTTTCCAGCTTTGGGTGCAGTTGTTTCTGACTGAACATAAGAAAGGTGAGTCCCAGTAACCAGGAAGGATTTGGCTCCATGAACATCTGTATCTGAGAACTACCATGTCTTGTGTGCTCAGAAATGTGAAAGCACTGGGGGCAGAGTGGGAACATAGTGTGCAGACCTTTTACACTGGTGCCCTGTCTCCTGTCCTGCACTGGCTCCTCTGAACTTCAGGTTTCATTTGCATAGTGAAAACATCAACAAAGCCATCTACTAATGTTGGCTGTTCACTCTGTGCATAAGCACCACCTCTTGACCAACTCCTCTACTCTTCCCTGAAACCTACAAACTCCAGCATTAGGCCAGATATCTCATTTATAACACAATTGCTAAAATGACAGATGTGTCCAGACAGCAATGGGTGAAGGTCTGCTTGTGCCATTCCCTGAGTCAGAGCCTGCTTTTGTACACTAAGATGTCCTCTCACATGTCACAGGGGAGGGGCCCCAGACAGGGCTTTACAAACCATACAGTTCAGTGCTGGTGCCACCACTAAATAAGAGAGCGAAGAAAGGTGCTGAGACTTTTCTCCTGGACCAAGCAGCCACATCAGCATCCTACACACATCGTACACCTTCCTCTCCCAGCAAGTACCCAGTGCTGCTGCCCTCCCCAGTTTCCCTACCACTACCTGCAGCCTCCCAGTCCCTGCACAGCATGAGGCAAGTAAGGCTCTCTCCCACACAGAACAGACTTTATTTAGTCTGGAAACCAAGGATTAGACTGAACAGGGCCCCACACTTCCCTCTCCATCCTCCCTGAAGGCTTCTTCTCCACTAGCAACTTCCTTTTGGGTTGAGGGGAAAGCCCTGAAGCCCTCAGCCTCCTCACCAGCTGGGTCCTACCCTCTGAGACAGGAGCACATTGCTTCCTACCCTCCTCCCCTGCATCTGCCTTTTAACGATGATGGAAGCTGCTGTCAGCGTGCTGCGACAGTAATAAACACTCTTCTTAATAACACAGGGTGTCCCTCTTATTAAAATGAATAGACTTCAGTGGTAAAGCCAGGCTGCCGGCCTTGCAGTCTGGTGTGGACAGCAACCCTCAAGCACAGCAGTTTATCTGCTGTAATTACTACAGCAGCTTTGGCTCCAGGACATTCCTGGTTACAGCACTGTGCTGTACCCCCAGGCAGAGGCTTGGGTGCATGGAGATGCTACCAACACATGAGCACACAGTCAAATGCAGGCAGATAATTGCCTGTGTGCCTGCAAACATGTACAGTAATGTCTGAGATGCAAGGACACAGCAGAATAGGGTTAAATATATCTACAGCCAGGCTTTTAGGCTTCCTAAGTCCCACTGAAACCAGCAGCAGCAGCTGGTGTCACTCTTTCTGCTTCTCTCATACATAACAGGTATATTAATACACCTGTGCATAAACCACACTGCACTGAAAGCAGGTAGAGAAAGGCAAGTGCCTGGTCTGTGGCTGACAATCCTCTCTTTCCCCAGCTCACAATATATCTGGCAATTTTTCCAGTTCCCTGGTGGATGCAAGGTCACAGGATAAATATATCCAGATTTTATGTACCAGTGCACCATGTTAAAAAGAAGTGATGAAGCACATCCCTTGTGTCCACCCTTTCTGGGTCTTAGATCTCAGTTAATGTACTGGTTTCTCCCTCTTTGGGAACCTGTCCATTTCCCAGCAACAAATTCAGACAATCTTTGTATTTCAAGCACTGACTCTCTTTCACTGTGCATGTTGTAGCAAAACACCGAGTTTGGAATCCCCAGGACAGTGAAGGATACCATCTGACATAATGTTTTGCCAGAGGTTCTTTTGGAGGTATGTTTGGACTGGCGATTACACAGTGTCCTCTGTGCAAGAATTCTTGCCTGGGAAACCAAAGCACACCCCTCCTCTGCAGATCTAGTTTATGTTCCTAGCCCTTACTAAGCTGGCTGATTCTGCAAATGTGCCCAATGTTGACCTGAGTGAGGCTATGTGTGTGCAGAAGAAAAGCTGCCCTAGGAACCATTTTTCTCCTTTTGAGCTCTCTCAAACAGAGATTATCCAAGAGAAAAATTATCAGAAAGACAAATGACAGTAGCACATCCCAACATCCACTCTGCTCCTAATTCAGAGCAGTTCTCTGGGCTGCAGAGACCCAGCAGGACCAAATCTGGTGCACTGCATCTCACCCTTTCAGGAACAAGCACGGAGGAGCAGTGCACAGCTATTTCATAATTTCTCTCCCTCTTCAGTGCATTAAGGCAGGTTTCTGTGTCACTGTCACATCAGGCCTCACACACTTACAGGATTCCAGCATTCAGAACACCTAACTCTATCTCACCTTGCAGTGCTCCTCACACAAGAACCCACAGCAGCATACAAAGGTAGCAGAGAACAATTTTGCAAATTTGCCAGAGGGGTAGAATAAAAATAATCAATTCACGTGCAGCTAGGAGAAGCCGATGGCAGGACTTCACCATGAGAAACAGGACTCAGGTATGTCTACCTTTATTATCTATGAGAGACAGGCATTTGTTAGCTCTTCTTAGAAAATATTCCTGGTATGGAATATTACAGTCTCACTGGTTTTGCTCGCATTTAGCATAGCACGAGAGCAAAGGAGCAGATAGTAAAAAAATAAAACTATAGATGAATAAACCAGTCTATTTCAACCATTGTCTTGCTGGGCTCAGAAGTCAAATGCATCACAAGAAAGCTGCAGACATTCTATTTCTTCATGTTTCCCAAGTCACTCATATGCCATGTCATGAATTGTCCATCTTTCTGCCCAGTGGAAGTTTAGCAAGGATATATCAGGGGGAGCAGTTGATGAATACAAAACAAGACAAAGATCTAACCTAAAAGTCTTCCAAGAGGCCAGTTGTATCCCAAAATCAGTATCTCTAGCTACATGCAAGCAGACTGCACCACCTGTGTCTTACAGTACTTTCACCTTTCTAGGCCATGGCAGGGATTCTCTAAGTTCACTTCCCACCACCAGGCCTAGATTTCCAGATCCACATGGCTTGCCTTGCCATGTGGAATCATTGCCACCAAGGGCTACAGGTCATGTTGGGGGCTGACAGCAAGGCTGTTGGTCTGGGCTTTCAGAGCTGCAAGCCTGTGTCAGTGAAGAGGGCTAAACCAGCAGTAAGCTCAGAAGAGACTGTGGGAGCACTGACAGAGCCCTGAGAACCAATCTGGCTTTGCAGCCTACCTCATGCTTATATGTCTTAGTTAAGCCCAAACATTTCATCCATTTCTCACCTTAAAAAATAAAATGAAAAATAAAAGGAAGAAAATAAAGGAGAACCTTGCATAACAAGCTGAGCCCAAGAGCTGGGCAAAGCTAGGAAAAGTTGCAGCACATCCTCCACCCCTGCTACTAGTGATTTTATTTAGGGAACACCCAAGCTCAACATGCAGCAAGGATGAGGTGGAAGCCACATGAAGTCCACCTGCACACTCCAAAGGCTGCTTTTGGCATGTCCAGTGCCTGCAAGGCCAGGCTAGCTACTGCCTGCTAGGAGTCTGGTTACAGGCTGGGTCACTCTTGCCCTTGACAAAATCACCCTGCAGAACTGCTGCAGGGGTCCTGATGCTGTGGCATTGCCTGCACCATAGTGATGGCTGCTCCATATCTCTCCATGTGGAAAAGAAAACAGTATAGAAGCAAACTTCCCTCCTATGTTGAAAAAGCAGTTGATGCTTCATTCACCACAGTGCTGGGCCCAGGCCCTCACATCAAAGGGAAGTGCTTGTGTCTGAAGTCACCACGCTGTGGCTCATTGCCTGCCACTGAACGGCTCATGGAAGACAAGCCACAGTGTTCAGACCAAAGTGTTTCTCTTAAAAGTGGATACTCTAGCTCCTTGAGGAGGCCTTGTACTCCAAGTCTGCAAAGCAAAATTTTGTTTGAGAATGCGGTTCACCAGTGTTGCAATGAAGCGAGACATGGGAAAGCGGGCAACAATGATCCAAAAATCTTAGCACCAGTCACACAGTTTCTCTCCTTCCACTACTGTCAACTCCAAACATCAATATTTTGCTGCTGGTGCTTTTTGCTGGGATGCTGGAGGACTTTGCAGCACCCATCAAGCACACAGGAGTTGCAGAGGCATGGGAACAGAAGGGCAAGCTGAGACACTGCTGACAGCCGGTCCAGAGGGTGAGGAGTCAGGAGAGAACCAGCTCTCCTCTAGATCCTAGAAAGCTCAGACCATGGTTTTGGAAAATCACTTCTTAAGCCTGGGTGGGCTGGCCAAGGGTAAAGGGCTGTCGATGCCACCCAGCTGAAGAGCCTTGAAGTGCTGAGAAGGGTGCTGGGAGAAGATGAGGGCTTGGGAGAGCTGATCAGCAGAAGACTGATCCCAGACAGAGACACTGAGCCAAGGAGAACTCAGCCCTATGACTTCCTGGGCTTGCATGCTCTACAGGGCTGTGACATGTCAAGAAGCAGATAAAGAAATTATTCTAAGCAAATATATTTTTCTCCCATTGGCCTGCAGACAAGCACATACAGATAAAGAGAGACCTCTAGTGATGCTGGAGGGACTCTGCCTGTCCTCCCTCTCTGAGCATCCCTCACAGCCAGAAACAAATGTCTTCATTGCTCTGACTAGTGCAGTAATAGCCTTCCTCCAGACTATGAGAAAAATACAGGCTTGTCACAATAATATCTGCTCATCCATGGAGTAGGTGGAAGAGTGGTATTCAAATTCAGGGGAATGATTATGCCAGACTTGTGGAGTTCAGAAAAACTGACAAAGGCATGGGCTCATGTCTTGCCCACACCCTGCCTCTCCAGTTACAGCTATCTGAGCTCCAGCGTGATCCTGGGTTCAGGCATACAATTCAGCATGGGGGGAATGGATTATTACCAGTGCTGGGAAATGATGTTCACCTCAGTGGCAACGTGGAACATGTGCCTGAAATTTACATTCAGGCAGGAACCTCAGTGGCTGAAGCTCAGTGTGGACAGAGGCAGCAGCAAGGAACAGCAGGTCTCTGTCCGAGTCCAGCCATACCAGGAGATGCCATATCCCCCTTGCACAACCCTGGCAACTGCAGCATCTTGCACTCAGCTGCAGGAAGAAGTGATTTTAGTTCTTGCTGAATTCAGCCTCAGAAGCCCCAGTGTCCAGATGAGAACAGAAATGATGGTGGAATGTGCATAAGGGCATGCTCATGATGAGCATCCCATGCCCAGCACAGGGAGAAGGCAAGCTATTCAACTTCCCAGCTCTTTGCACTAAGGGCTGGACACAAAGCCAAGAAAAGTGTTTGTTTATTCAGACATACAACCAGTGCATAAAACTTTCCAGGTATGAGAAAGGCTTGAAAGGAAACATGAGGAAAAGAGGCAAATGCAGGGGCAGACTTGGCTATGGCAGAGGCACAGAAATTGTGCTATGCAATGTCACAAACCAGATACATAGACCTGTCCTGCTGCTCTCAAACCCATGGCAAGAAGAGAAATCAAGGGCTCTTTCCAGCCAGGAGAGAAGGTCTCTCTTGCTGCTCCTGCCACCTTCTCCACAGCTCTGAGCTGTGATTACTCAATTAGCAGCTGCTGTAGTACCTTCCTTGCGCTCAGCAGTCTCTCCTTTTGCCCAGCCAGCACATAAATCAAAAAGCAGCAGCAGCTCTTTCCCTGGGCTTTCTTTTTCTTGTGCTAGCCCAAGCCTTGGTGACCTCCCGTTGAGAGGGGCAGTCATATTTTGCTGGAATGCTTTATTTTCTGTGCTGCATGAAGAGTAATCGTGGAGGGGAGGGAGAGTGCAAGCACAGGAAAGCATGTACACTGCCAGCCAGGCCGACGTCCTTGTCCCACAAGGTCATGGATCCATTTTAGCTCAAAGAATAATAATAATAAAGCCTCATAGAAGCAAGGGATTCATAAAACAAAACATGAGCTGGGCATTTGGCAGCAGCTGCCCATAGAGTGGGAAGCACACATTTAAGTTTGGAGGTACAAAAGCACTCAGATTTCCGGGAGCTGGCAGGGTTTGCGATAAGGTGTGCACGTGCGTACGCAGAGAGAGCTGGCACAACCTCACTTTCTCTTTCCCTGCATACTTCATTGGTGGCAATTCAGACAGTGCAGCAGAGTGCAGAGGTACATTCAGACTGAGAAGCACATCTGACCCAAACAAGAACAAGTGGCAGGTGGGAACCACCTGTGTGGTGAGCCCCCCTCTGCCCTGCTGCATCCCACCACACTTCCCCACACAGCACAAATGTAGCTTTCTGACAACTGTGTGGGACACTTGCACTGAACATTTCTCTTCCCTGTTTAGAGGGCAAACATGAGGCACATAACAACATAACAACTTACACCTAAGACAGAAGAGCCTCCTCTGCGAGAATTCAGAAAACTTGGGGGTTTGCAAGTGTTCTGATGAAATCCCAACAGGCATGTGAATATTTCCAAGTGATAAATAAGCCCCGAGGACAAAATTCAAAACTTTTTGAGAAAAACAACGGCAGTACATTTCCTTTTGCTTCATATATTGTGAGCTCTAATAACAAGTACTATTTCTATCTTGTAACAGGCATGCATGACACTTTCCTGACTGCAAAGGACATCTCTCTTGCTCATTTCCAGCATATCAGAACAGAGACATCTAGATCAAATGAAAAGGGACCTGGGGTGAGTTAAGATGACCTGGTACTTTGGTGGAGTCAATTATTTAAGAAACTATGGGTTAACAAAAATACTCAATAGGTTAGAAATTCAGGCAGTGTTGAAAGATAAGGTCCCTTTCTTCCAGAGAGGTGTTCTTACATTAAAAAGCTCTACAGTTAACTGGGGAAGCTGAAGGCAGGATCTGTGCAGTCAGGGGGAATTTCTGTGTTTCCTGCTCAGAGTGCAGAGGATTATATCATTGACCAGTGCCCCAACAGTCTAGACTGTAAGTGGCTTCTGCCCATCAGCATCTCCAGGCTACAGGGAACAAACAAAACTGGAAGATCGAAAAGGAATGGCAACTGAGGAAAAGTCAGAAATGCTTTTCTAAAAGAAAATCAGCCAACCTTAGCCTACTAGAAATCTCTGAATATAATAATGAGAAAAGAGATTACTTACCATTACTTGGACTTCCAAAAAAACCCACCACCATAAAGAGGCTGCTGATGAAGCTAAGCCAGGAAGCCAGCTAAGCTAAGGTAAAAGTGACAAATTCTGGCATGAGATCATAGCCAAGGATGATCCCAGCCCAGACAGTGTCCTCACCGATCAAGGCATGGTCCTGCAGAACTGGAGGGTGCTCAGAGGCAAAGCTGAGTGCTGGTTACAGGGCCCACCCATGGCCCTAGCATGGCAAAGTGATGAACCAGCCCCAGGGTTTATGCAGGGAGTCCCATCAGGAACAGCAAGAGCTAGGGCTGAAAACACTCTTGCAGCCTAGGGCTGAGGTCAGGAAATGAGGCCAAGCTAGAGAGAGGCAGAACTATAGCACAGCTTAGGAGGGCGATGAGTGGCCCAAGATGAGCTTAAATGAAGTTCCTGGGTGTGGGTCCCAGGTGAGACCAGGGCAATTAAGGCTTATTGGTGCCATCAGAACCTTGTCAGTTTTGCTTAACATGCAGACCCCCTTTACATGGGATGGGATCATACACACAAGGAGTTTAGGTGCAATTTCCCTGCTCTAACTGGCCTGAGTGACAGCCTTCCTTACATATTCCTGTAACATCTGTCTGCCTGCAGTCATCATGGGGAACATGTGTAACATGTGTTTGCATCCCTCAGGAGAGGATTTAGCACCATCTAGGCAACAGCATTAAATGAAAAAAAAAGTAAAACCCAAATTGCATTAAAAATTACATAAATGCATTGCATTTTCATTTCTCCTGAAGAATAAAACAAAATGGGGTATGTAATGGGAATACCTCATATTAAAGTGCATAACTAGCCTTTAGCAGTCACCAGTGGTACATGGAGGATATAAGCCCAGGATTTTAATAACAACAAGTAATTTGTGAACCTTTCTGGTCAAGGACATGTGGCAACTGCTAAACACCTTGGAAGGAGGAAAACAGTAATCTCTGGGTGGCTTAGCCCCTAATTGTCCACTATAGTGTTTCCTGGTCTTTTTATCCTGAAGTATTCAATTGTGGCCAATCTAAGCACTGGAGACAAAAGTCAGTTCTCTCTGCCTGAGTAATTCCCATGCTAAGGGAGTGCTTTTTTCTCCAGTGCTCCAAAAGGTGCTGTGCGATGAAAAAATAAAGTGTATTTTCTGTTCTGAGGAATGGGCTGTGCAGAGGGAAAAGAGCATGAAAGCAGGCAGGCAGCCGGGAACAGTGATCAGCAGAGAGGGCAAAGGCAGCACAGGGGCTCGTAAATATGTTTTGCTGTTATTTTGGAATGGCAAAGACATGTCCTTGTAGGAGCAAAACCATACAGATTGCTTTATTATTTTCAGTCCAATGAAATTAGCTGGAGTAGGGGGGAAGTGGGGCAAACAGCAGGCAGGAACAACAGGGGTGGGGGATCTGTACGATGAGGGTACCTTGTGCTTGGGACTGTGCAAACCCCAGTCCCAAACCTGCTGAGCTGAGTGATGCTTTGTGAGCTCAGTGTGGCCAGACAAACTGGGGGTCAGTCCTCACAGTCATGCAGCCCTGCTGGTGCCTGGATGGAGCTTGGGAAACAGGGCCCCTTTGGTTCACTGCAGGAGGCTGCATGGAGCCTCCAACTCCTGCTGCCGCTTCACAGCATTGGGACCCCATAGAGGCCTATGCCTCTCCCTGCCCCGTTCCTGCTCCATGGTCCATTCTGTTCCCCTTCCTTGCACGAAGAGCAATGAGAGCCTGTGCCCTCCCAATACATCCACCCCACGGGATGGGAAGGAAGCAGCATGGTGACTGCCTTGCCCATAGGCACATTGGTCACTTATACTGCATTTAGTGACTAACATATTTGATGTAGGAGCCTTTGCATGCTCCCCCCCACCCCTCATCTCCTTTCACCATCTGTCTGTTTGTTGAGAAATCTGTTCCAGCTGACCTCGAGCTGACCAGCGCTTCCCTCTTCCCTCCATCCTGCCACAGGCTCCTCCAGACATTCCCAGCTCAGCTCATGGGCTTTTAGCTGACTATGCAAATGTCACCCAGCCAGCTGGTGTCTGCCTCCCAGAAACACATGTTCAAAGGCCCCCTGGACAGCCAGGCGGGAGAGGGGGCAAGTCTCTGTGCCCCAGCCCAGGGGCTGCCCAGAGAAAGTTATTTAGCCAGGAATTATTCAACAAACAGATGGGAAGAGGAAAGGAAGGTCAGGGAACACAGAAAATAAGACTCTGGTGCATTTGTGTCAGTGTGTGTAAGTGTAGGTGTATGGGGTTCCCAGGTGAGTGTATGGGAAGTGCAGATGTAATCCCTGTGTGGGGATGGGTAGTGATGGAAGGGGTGTGTGAGAAAGATGTACGGGAAAAATGTTTTCAACAGTTTTGTGGCCTCCTCCTCCTCCTAATGACATCTTCTGCAACACACAAAAGGAGCTCTAACAGAACAGCATAAAGGAGACACAGCTGTCAGAGGACCAAAGAGCAGGTCCAGGAAAACTGCCTTCCAAAAGCATTACTAAAGCAAGGCAAGGCCTGAAGCACTCATTTCCTCTTCAAGATCTGTCTTCTCTCTATCACCTAACATGTGACCACCCACCTCAGATCTCTAGTTCTCCATTGAGGAAGAGTGTGGAGATGCCAAAACCTGAGGATTTGAGTCTGAACTAAGGAGAAAAGAGAGTAGTAGGGGAGTATTGCCACAGCACCTCCCCATGGCTGATGACACTGTAGGACATGTATGCCCAGCCAGAAAGCCACGCATATGCAGCAGTATCTTTGCAGGACACTCATTTCCTGAAACGCTGGCAAGGAGCAGGATTAATATGGTGATGTTTGCTAAATCCTTGCCATGTATGAAGTGAGAGGAAGGCTTGGAGAGAGAAGGCCAAAGCATCCACAGATCCATGTATGGATCCCCTCAGCTAATAGGGACATCCCCAGCAGTTCTGCTGCTGCACCCAAAGGCTAATTCAGCCTTAGTTTCTCAGGCAGAAGGAAGGGTTGGCTGTCTGCATGTCGTTACACAGAGCCAGGACGCTCTCTCCACTATGATGAGAAACTCTTTTCCTTTACCTCTTTCAGGTACTCTCCCTCATCTGATTCCACATGTCTGGGTATTTACTTCTGAGTACTTACTGGCAACATCTGAGCAGGGGGATGCCAAGTCATGATTAGCCTTCTGTAGGCTAAATAAAAATCAGGATATTGGCTCTTAAAATTTAGCAAGATTCTTCCTTGCAATTACAACTAGCAGAAGTCAAGGTACCTCTCCCCAACCTAAATTTCTCCTGTCACAACTGCTGCTCTGGCCCTCTGAAAAGGACCCTTTGGGCTCCCTGGGAGAAGGCAGGATGGCAGCTCCAGATGTAGCTGACAGATGATGCTCTTCCTGGCCATAGGCGAGAACTGTGAGATGGTGAGCTGCCAGAAGCAGCTTAAGGAAGAAATGCAGAGTTTGTGTGCAAGGGAAACCATGAGGTTACAGCACCAATACAGAACATAGGGGAGTTGCTGGACATTGGAGATGTCTCCTTTGTATCCTCAAAAGTGACAATGAAGCCTGTCCCTGAGCCAAGACTAATGGTAGAGAAAATGTACACTGCATGAAATAAACCCAGGCAGTAGCATATGCTTCTTTCCACTGAAATTAACAGGACACCAACAAAGATAAACGGAGCTGACTTTGTTCCCCATAATGGACTAGAAATCTCTGGTAAAGAGATCAACTATTCAAGGGTGGAATGGACTGTTCTGCTTCCATCTCTGTTCATCTCATCTGGATTTAGAGTAGCACCCAGGTTGTCACTAGGTTTTAAAATCACCAAAGTGGAATATATGTGAATGGAGACTGCCATTTCTTAGATGTGTTTCCTGTTGTTGGGTTTGGCACAAGAAATAAAAGTGTTGCTGGGTTTTTTTACTGAAGAAGAAATTTGGGTTATATTTGCACTACTCAACAGAGCCAAAGCTAAAGGAAATCACAGGGCAGATCAGTAGACTATATGATCATAGAACCAGATCTTCTTGGTTCTCATATTTTAGATGACGTCACAGGTCTCAGCCACCCCAGAGGTTATGGTGGAGGTATCTGACAGGTTTAGCTCCTTCAGGTACAGGGCCTTAGGTTAAGGGGAACCCTGTATTGGATGATGAAGAGGCTTCTTCAGAGCAGAAACTTATGAGTGCACACTTTGGGCACCGTAAGAACACCTGAATGTCCCTGAACAGTATGAGGCTGAAAGAGAAGGTCTGTGTCACCACCCTGCTGTGGCTTCTTTGGGGCCTTCAGCCCAACCTCCATGGTAAGCCCAGCAGAAGCACACCATGACAAGCTGCCAGGAGCTTAGTCTGAACCAGCTTAGTCTGAAAGGCTATCCCACCCACTATCCTGCTCTAAAAGGCAGACAGGGAACAGCACTGGCTGCAGCAGAAGCACTGTTGTGCACTTTAATATGAAGGGAAGAAAGACTGCATCTGTCCTCTTCTAGGGCCAAATAAGCATCAGCTAAGCACTGCATGAAGCCAAAAAGAACAGAAGTTACCTGCACTCAGCATGCACCTACATTTTCTTCACACTCTTTGACAGGATCTCTGTGTCTTGTACCACAGTCCTCTCCTGAGCATCTCTGCAATATTTTTATTACTACGTGGCTTTTCCCTGGTAACTCCAATATCCTGAGATCAAAAGTCACTCACCAAAGAGGTCAAGAAGGAAACTACAAGGCTGTATCCATACAAGTGAATTTACAAGGGCACGGGCTCTACTACTGGGGCTTTTTCAGCATGGGCAGGCTCCTGGCACAGTGCTGTTGCCCACCAGCTTGTGCCTTCTCAGGCACAGCCTGGCTGAAATTTGTGGTGACCACAGGCAATATTTCATTTCCCAGAAGCAGAACAGAGAAGGCCTCATGCAGTGGTGGGAGAAAATTGGGACATTTCAGCATGAGCCACATCCTACAGCCTGCATTTTCTTGAATATACTTGTATAGGCATAACTGCAGAAGCCCATTGAAGGATACCAAAAGGATCCCATTGCAATGGGAAACTCAGAAACTATAAACCAGTGGAGTGCCCTCTGATACTGAGCTGAACCAGACCCACTGGGCAAGAGCCAGCACCTGGGCCCATAAATCCTCAGCCTAACCATAAGACCAGAATTTGAGCATCCAGTTTAACACGAACCCAAGGATCCGTTCTCTCCTTCTGGCTTGGCCTCAGCAAGCGGCCCCGAGCCGCGGTGGGAGGGAGCCGGCAGCCCTCCCACCACCCAGCCCAGGCGGGGGGAGAGCGGGGTTCCCACCAGGCTCCTCCATTCTGTGGGAAGGCTGCAAGGCAGAGCGAGGAGGGGGAGTGGGCTGTGTCTTATCTCTCCTTTCCCTTTGTATGTACCTCCTGGTACGATTATTAAACGCAAATTACAAAAGATGTGACCCAAACGATCTTTATTTCTTCTTTCACCGAGCGGTGCCTGCAGGGTCCTGATTCTGAATTCCGTTTCAATTACAGATGCCATTTTAACACAAAGCGGCTTCTGTCTGCAATTACCGGCACTGACGGCGGCGCAGAGGCAGCTCCGGTGGCAGAACACAAAGCCTGGCATCTTCCGCTGTTTAGAAACTTTCATTTGCCATGATTAAAGGCAGCAGACGCGAGAGTTGTCGGTCTGCAGACGCGCACTGTGCGGCACGCTCAGGCGCATTCTCTAAGAAACCAGCCCTCAGCACTCACCTCCACGAATCACTCAGGAGAACTTGAACTGGTATTCCAGCCGATATTATGTAGACAAACTGACAGAGTTAACCCATCACGCTTTAGCTGAGCAAGGAATCTCTCTGCTATTACAGCTGGTAAAGTGCTTTTACTGCTGGTAAAGCTGAGCAGCCTGAGCTGCAGAGCAGACACCAGTACAGGATGAGGCACAGGGCGATACAAAGATGAGTATTTTCCTTTTACACTGACGAGCTAAAGCACTAGTAAAAATATTACAAAATACACTCCTCGCTCACAGCTGAAATGCAGCCTCCTGCAAGTAGAAGGCTAGATGTTCTACATGTATTACTGCCACAGATTAACTCAGGGAGAGATGGCGAGAAATCCCAGAGCCAAATGAAACCAGTAACAGGAAACACACACATCTGCCTGAGCTGGCAACTATCTAAGACAAGAGGGGTTGGCACCTGAAATCCATTGGGCGTGGACCCTCACTTTGCATCTCGTTAACCAACTCGGCACCACCTGTACAGCATCTTCTGATTCTCAAGCAAAATTCACAGCAACTGCAGTTTGACAGCTGAAGTCAGACACAATGGAATTCAAAGAGTACATTTCTGTGCAGCAGCTGCACATCACTCCCTGCCACTGGATCTCAAAGCCCCTGCTCTGCCTCAAGCTGGGCACTGCCTGCATGCTGACCCACAGACAGCCACACAAACCCCCTCAGATCACCTGGGCCATGGAAAGGCAAGCAGACACCACCTCTCCTTTGCCCCATCATGCAGGTTGATTTTTGCTGCTGCATCAGGATATGCAGCTGTGCCTCTTTGTCCTTCAGCCTTCTTCAGAAGCTCACCTGGCCTGTGTATGAGGGTCAAGCTTCTTATCTCCAAGATCCTTTCTTTCTGTCCAGCCTCTCCCAATGACATCTGCTTAGTGTCCCTTCACTCCCTTTCTCCACACCATTCATAAGGTACCAAGCATATGGGGCTTTCAAAGACACAGGAAGAACCAATTGCAGATGCTGATGGCTTGTGAGAGGTGCTGTTCACATTTATTTTGTCACCCTTTGTTTGCCCTTGTCTGTTCCTTGACAGGCTGTCTCTTTTTCTCAGGTGGTGGTTTACTTTTCTCTCCTGTAAGTTTGTTTGAACATGACTGCACAGCTCCAAATCCTGTGAGCACTGCAGCAGCACCATGTGCAAGGTGAGTGTGCAGCCAGGGCAATGCTGTTTCCCAGGGAAGGCCAGGCCATGGACCAGCAGTAGGGAGTAGGTGTCTGAGGTGCTTAAGATGGGTTGGTGCAGACACAGGGAACAGCAGCCATGGAGGCCCTACTCTCAGAGATGACATGGTGCTCAGCCAGAGCTGCCAGCCCAGGAAGAGAGACCCTCAGGAATCATCCTTCCCTTTAAAACCCTTCCAAAGCTTGTATGGATGGAACAAATCTTGAAACTCTTGGCCACAAAATATGACTTAAGTAGGTGGTGTGTAGCCCAGGCAGGTCGCTCGCACCCCTTAGTGGTACAACCCCCATTTTCCAACAAGTCCCTGGAGACCCTTGGGCTGCATGGCCCCATGGGGAATGAAAAAAAGACACTAAATCCCACAACCCCAAAAGACAGTGCTGGAAAAGTCTCTGCCACAGTGGTGGCAGTGTCGAATTCCCACTGGACTTCCCAATCCCACGCTGTATCAGGACAGCCAATTTTGCAAGGGCCCAGCCAAGCTGCTGTCCCCAGAAGGCGGCAGAGGGTGAAGAGAGGGCAATTTACAGCCCTGGTTATTGAGTGGTGTGTGAGTCGTTTGTCACACTGAGCCCTGGCACCTTGTTCTACCTGTGTTGTGTGTGTTTTATTGGTGTTGAGCAGAGGGAGGCTGGAGCAGAGGGAAGTCTGGGAGGAAAGGCACTCAAGTGAAAAATGAACTGAGCCAAACAGGATTGAGAGAGAGAGAGAGAGAGAGAGAGAGAGAGAGATGCAGGGGAAGGGGGTGAAAGGGGCCATATTATAAAACACAAGACAAATGTGCCCACTGGCAGCAGGGTTAGGGAGAGAGGGAGAGGGAAGAAATGAGGGAGAGCAGGGGAGGAAAAAGAGAGAATAAAGGCACTGCCTTGTAGCCAGCACTGTCCTAGAGGGATCAGGGATGCACGTGTAGTCAGAAAAATAATTCTCAGTTTAACAAAGCAAGAAGAGGGGGCAGGAAGGGAGGAAAGCTACAGATCCAAACAGAAAGTGCCCTAGGGTATCTAATCTGCTGGGTTAATTTTTTTTTTTTAATTAAAAAATATATTTTAAAAAAACCCCCTTTTTCCCCTCCTTTCTCCACTGGGGAGCTGGCTCCTTCCCTGTTCCCCCAGCCAACACCACCAAAAGGAATGGGACCAGAGAGAGAGCAGAAGGTCTGTTTAGAATTTCACATCCCTTCTATCCTGCTCCCTCAGTGCTAAACTTTCAAGACAAAAATCATAAAACGAGGTGCTTTGTTGGTGAGGCAGATTTAGAGATCTTCCTGTTAGGAACAAGAAAGGGAAGAGAGAGACAGAGAGTGAGACAGAGTGATAGCTAGATGGAGGGCTGGCTTTGTGCTTGCAACAACCCACTAAAGGTGCATTTTTAATTAAATTTATACAAAATGTGTCAGTTTTATCTCTATGTTTCAAACCTGACTCTTTTCTATCAAAGTAAAGTATTGATCTTCACTGCCCCGAAGCTACCTGACTGAATTAAACAGAATAAATAGAAGAAGGACTGAAAGGGCTTAGAAACAACTGCAGAGGCGAATGTTTAATGGCTCCACAGTCATTTGCTGCAATTAAAAACCAAAACCGTTTAGAGGGGCTGTTAACACCTTGAAGTCTGAAAATCCTCACTTCAAAAAAGCCCCAAAACAGCTTCCAGGCAAAACATTTTAATTGCCATAAATACTTCCAACCCCAGCCATCACTGGTGCATGTGCACATTATCCTGATAGACAAACAGATCCCTGGGCCCAACAAGACAGAAGCTGCTCAGCTGGTGAGATGTAGGTATGCTCTATGTGGCACAGGGACACCCTCCACCCAAGGAAAGGCCTGTATCCAGTATGACACTGATATAAGTCCACTTTATGAAAACACAAAACCTGCTTATCTGACAAGTTAAGAATGGATGTTTTAGACCCACATAACTATTCCAGGTATATCTGAGTAATGTGATATTGCCTTTACGGAACAAATATTCCCCAAACTCCATACTCAATTGCATGTCATGCATAGATATCTTACAGAGCTCTCTCTTTGCCTGTTTTATGACACAAGAAGGAGTCACAGACAGTGCCACAACCCGTCTCACTTGATTAAGAAATATGTTGGGGCTGGAATACCCTCTGACAAGAGCATACAGGCCCTGGAACAGGCAGGGCCCATAGTTTTGTTAAAGGCTCTTGACCACCATGTGACTTAAGAAACCAACCAAACAACCAAACAAAAAAATCCACTGCATTTGCTTGGTTAATCTTAAGGCAGTGTGCTACTGTATGACTTACCAAAGCCTTACTGAATGGCCTATGCATCTCTCAGCATGGAGATTTTCCATCCCTACTTTATGGTCATCTTCTGCTGAACTCAGCAGAACTTTCTCTGTAGAGAGAGATATCAGCAGGCTGAAGAGCCCTAGTGGCTTCAGACTTCCAGAGTTTGCCCTGGAAAATAGTCAGGCTCATTCACAACTCATCCCTTTCCCTGGCTATTTCTGGGATAAGCAGAGCAGCCTTATGGTAGAAAGCAGTTTTTGCAGGACATGATTACAGTTTCCTATCTTAGCGGGCATACTACCAGGTGGGCAGTGTGCTGGTGCTGTTCCTGGGGAAGATGTTTTGTACAGAGACTATAAAGATTTACTTTGTCTTTATGGACATCTGGAAGGAGATCCATAGCCTGAAACCAGCTCTTGGCTGAAAATCAAAATAAACAAACACATTGGCCTTGTGCATAATTTCAGTTAGCGAAGTGATGTGGCTGTAAATCTGGACGCATGCTCAGAGGTGCTGGATTCGGTTCCTAGCTGTGTCACAGTCTCACTGTGGGACCCTGGAGAACTTGAATTATCAGCCTACAATTCTGGTCCCTCTATAAAATGAAGAGCATCCAATCCCCTATGCACAGGGACACACAGGATCTTAAGTCTTGGGGACTGTGGGTTTGAAAGCCATGAAAGTGAGTAAGAGTTATCTCTGTGGGGCATAGAGCAATACAGACACCAATACTAGAGAGGCTTTAAAGGAGCTCAGGTCCTAAAGAAGAGGACTTACAGCACTCAGTAGGGCAAGTGGGGGCTGTTTCTTGGATGGGTTAGATGGGGTTTGCTATCTGGACTAGCTGTGCATGAGCTCAGGTACAGCCACCATAGCCTGAACTATTATTACCCATTTATTTGTGAGGTTGATTCACCAAGCTACAGCCATCCGCACATACAACCTCGCAGGCCACAGGGAGCCACGGGCTTGGCTCCAATTTGGCTTTGGAATTCCAGGCACTCAGAAGGTTGCTTGAACTGGATCAAATTCTTTGGCAATTTCCCAAGGCATTTTCCTGGCTTTGTGAGTAGTTCTGCTGATCAGGATAATGATCAGAGCAAGACTTCAGTCTATCCCATGGACAGCAAGTCCATCTCTTTTGGCTGATTCAAAATGTTCCACAACACCAAATACAGTGTCCCTCATCATTTCAGGGCCAAAAACCATCCTGAGAATTTTCCTTACTTGCATCCAAAAAATGAGTGATTTTTGCTGAAGGAGCAGGGTCAGATAATAAAAGCTGATCAATTCACAGTATATCAGTTTAGGCAAGTGAATCCTGCATGTTCTCATCTTCCAAACATTTTGTTCAATATTAAGTAATAATGAAGAGATTTTCTTCAGGACAGAGATTTTCTTCTGTCCTGTAAGCAGCAGGACATTTCACATAGAAGCAACAGTATAAATGTCACCATACACAATTCTTGCCTATGACTGCTAGAGAATCACATATTTTTAAATTATCTGTGAGCCACATACATGGGTTAGTACTGGGGCAGCTCCATCACCAACATCTGAACTGCAGGTTAACGTTCATCCCAGTCAGCTGCAATACTCACAAGCAACAGAAGCACAGGGACAGAAGCCAGCATGGCTCTGCTTGACAGGATTTCAAAGCTACACTCTCACTTGAGCATCAGGAAGCTCTGCCCTATACCCTTCCTGGGCCCACAGCCTCTCGGGTGAAACAGCCCTACAAATCTGAGCCAGCTGCCATATTCTGTAGCAGAGGGTACATACGCATTCAGTCAACCTGCAACGTGAGCATCTGAAATGAAGCGTTTGAGAGCCAAAGAATTGGCCTGTTAGCACTAAGGTTGAATACTCCTGCTGCTTATGGCCAAGCTCCTGCTGCTGCACTTCAGAGCGTTTTGCTTTGTTACGGACCCCTGATTAACACTTTCTAAGCATTTCAGCCCACACTCCAGTCACTTTGCAGATTGCAATGAATGCAGATTTGAGTTTATGGGTCCATAAAAGTGTGAATTAGCACAACAATTTTCTCCCAGCCTATTTGCAAAGCCCTTCCTTGAGTGACCTGTCCCTACAGACATCACAAATATTTCAACTCAAGCATACTGCCCAGTGAGGCTTTTTTAAGAAACTAGAATGAGATTGGTGGCCCCAGGAAGCAATGCCTGTGGAAGCACAAAGCAGGAGCATCACTGTGAAGACCAGCACTTGCATCTTCTGGCAGCACTATAAAGCACTGAGAAACAAATTCCTCTAGCCCCTGTAAGAACTGCAGTGATCCCAGCAGCCCTGGCCACTCATACAGGCCACTCACACCAGCTCTGAGCCTGGCATTGCTATTGCCACCCATGCTAAAGAGAGAGAGATGAACAGACCTCCCTTGTTTGTGTTGCACTAGTGCAGTGTAGTCACACAGCCCTGCATCAATACATTGGATCAGACACAGAGACCCCAAAATAAGTACCTCACAATGACCCAGTGCTGTTTCTTCTCACAACACATGTGCCTCAATCTCTTCCAGCCTCAACTCTGACATCCCATATCTTTGGGCTGTGGAAAACACTGTCACCCAGTAATCTGCCCCTTTTCCTGCTCCCTCCATATCACTGGTGTGATCAGTCCTATCTCTGCATGGAGGAGGGGCTGGCTCACCAAATTTCTTTAATTAAAAGAAAAAGGATCAGGTTTATTTCAGATAAGCAGGCAGGATTAAAATAGACAGAAAGAATAGACAAGGGGCAGCTGTCAGCACTCCAGCTGATCCAGTGTGATTATTAATAATGATAAGCAGGAGAAGAGGGCTAATAAAAGGATAATGAAGTGGTCCTGAAAGTGACAGGAGATGGAGCCTGATAAGAGAGCCCATGGCATGGAGCTGTTGTGGCCCCAGTGAGGTCTGTGCAGAGCAGCCTGCTGGGGCAGATGCAAGTAACAGGGCACTAGGAGGAAATGTTCCATCTCCCCAGGGATCATGGCAGAAGGATTAGTGGGCTCAGGAACTCTGGACATCCATGCCACACAGCATTCATGACTGAATCAATCAGGATCCTTCCTAGGCTGAGACTGCCAGGAGTGCAGGTCACGCCCTGGATAAAGCACAGCCCTGAGAGGACTGGTCTCACCAGGGCACCCAGCTGTGAATCCCCCATGTTGCCCTGCCTTGGCCCTCACTCGGCACAGCACCATCCCTGCACAGCCCAGGACTGGGGCACCACATTTCAAAAGGGAGCACAAGTGGGGAAGCTGCAAGGAGCAGTTGCTGGAAGAGCATGTAGGCAGCATGGGGCATCTCTGCCCTGCCTGGGGATCACCCACCTCTCCAGTTTCTCCTGGCTCTGTCAGCTTTCTAGGCCATGAAAGTGTCCCATATCTCCGGCAGCTGTCCAAAAAGGTGGAAGGATGTGGCTGCAGAAAGAGCAGCCTGGAGGGCTGGCTCTGGATGCCCTTTCCTGAGGGAAAGCTCATGGGCAGATCATCAAAGTACGGGCAAAGATTACCACAGCACTCTGTACTAGTGGTCTGGGTCAGTCAAGAGGAAATAAGGTGTGAAAAGTTATTTCCCAAAAGCCATTAAACAGAGAATGAAATCCCATCTAACACCAAATATGTCTGCTCTCTCTCTCAAGGAGAGGATCAAATCATCTGTAAAGAGATGGTGGGAAAGAAGGAAGAGGAAAACTCATAGCAAGACAGAACAAGTCAGACGGTTAGAGAAGGGAGGTCTTGGTCAGGGAATGCTGTGGGAGGAATTCAGGCTGTTTGGGAAAAACTAGATTATCTTTCATTCAAAAGCTAATTCAATTCTGGCCTCTTTTATATCCAAACATCCCCCTCTCCCTCCCCAAGCCTAGAGCATCTCTCCTTCTTCAGAGGCAAAAATCCTGTGGCCCGGGCTGTGAGAGTCAGAGGCCAGCCGGCAGGCTGGCAGCGGGGTGTGTTCCCCTGGAGCAGCCACGCCCAGCCCCAGGCAGCAGCCCTGCACAGGCCCGCAGAGGAGCTGGGGACACGGGCTGTGGCTCACACTGCCTGGCACGCGGCTGCCGCCACTCCGGGTCACCGCGGCAGATGCTGGGAGCATATGCCATGAATTAATTCCACTTTCCCTGAGACGCTTTGGAGAGAGGAACGGCAGTGCCTTTCCAACTTATTAACATAGGAGCTGCCCCCCACCTCCACTCACTTTATCACACTTAATAAAACAGCTAGCCAGAGTCCCTCTAAGAGGTTCTTTAATGGAGAGTTGCTGGGTTTGGCATTTTTTTCAGCGTTTATTTCCTCTATTTTTTCCAGTGTTTCCTAGGCTGTCTCAGCCCCAATATGCTCCTGTCACTGACAAACTGCACTCTAGTGAGGCACCTCCACCAAGAAAGCCTATAAATATCATATATATTGTTACAAGCAAAACCAGAGATTTCTAAAACTGATAGAACCTAGATTTAATTTTTCCTTTATGCACTCCTTTTACTTTATCTGTGATGAGGCTCACCATTTGCCCAGTATTGCTCTGTTGAGCTCTGAGTCTGCCAGAAGCTATCTACAAGTAGATATTTACACCCATCCAGAGTCCCAGCGAGTCCCCGGGCAGACACCTCATGCCAGCTCACTGAGCTAAACATGCTGTTGACACACACACTTTCATGGGTTTGCAGCTCTTCCTCAGCAATGTAAGTACAGAGCAGAACAAAGACTAAGCAAGATGCTATACATTGAATTGCCATGTTTGAATTGAAGATGAAAAACGCTTGCCAGGTATATGAAAGCCATGTTTGAATTGGGAACTTGAGATTCTTCATTTCTAACCCTGATTCTGCCAAAGATTCGTTGTGCGGCCCTAAGCAGACCACTGTACCTTGCATTACCCCTCTGCAACACAGGGTCTGTGGAGACCAGCAAGGGAATACTACTCTCTGCCTTGGCCAGGCACAGCCCAGAGGGCTGATCTGAGTTCCTGGGAACTGGGGACACTGTTTTGAAAACTGCTCCCTCTTCTTACCTCACCTGAGGCTCAACCAGAGCGACTGCTTTGCGGTCTAGAAGGAAAAGTTACACCTGCCATTTCTTCTCCTGCATGCTCTTTCCACAGGACTGGTCAGAAATGTGGATTCCTAAGGCAGCTTTGTCACAGCCAATACACACTGGTGCATGACAAGCTTGGGCATGAAAGAGCAGCTCATTGTTCCTCTTTAGTAAGGACAGTAACATGTGTGTGACAGCACCAGGACCTGAGAAAGAAGAAGCAACAGGTCTTATTCATCTTCCCAACACTGCAACCAAAACACAACTGTGGAAGGAAGGTGGGTGGGAACAGCTTACTGGAGAAGGGCCAGGAGCCTGACACCCACCTCCCCTCCTCCAGCTGTGCAAAGAATGGAAGAGACATGGAAACAAGTCTCAGTCTATTAAGTTTATTGAAGGAAATTAAAGAGACAACCTGATCCCAGTGCACATAAATACTGAAGCAAGGAGAAAATACCAGACAGCATGGCTGTGGAAAGGTGAAAGCAAAAAACAAAAGATGAAACTCAAAAACTGAGTCTAGAAATAAAGCAGATTTTAAACCATAAGGGCAATAATCTATTAAAAAGTAACTAGGAAGGAATTTCAAATATATTGTCTGCCTTTCTAAAACACAGACAAACCTCAGCCCCCCCTCACAGAACTCTGCCATGGCCTATATTATAGCAGGTGAGACTAAATAACCAAAGATACCTCTTCCTGATATAAAATAGATGAGGTTGGCATTTTTTTTTCAAGCCCTTCTCTCCAGCTCTATACTGAGGTGTTTGCTGGGTTACCAAGGTCCCAGACTGGGCACAGGCCTGGCCCACACACCTGCTTCCCACCCCAGAGTATCCCTGCCCAGGGTCCCCAGCTGCCCAAAGCACCCATTTTTTTTCCCTCTCAGTAGCTTGTAGTCTGATTTACTAATCTATTTTAGTTTGCTGAATTTAATTTCTTTCCTGGGATGTACAAAGCATTCTAAGTTCTCTTTGGCCAGGAATCATAAGTGTCACAGAAAAGGAGATGCTAGCTCAGCTGTGAAGTTTCTGCTCCTACCAAAACAGGTTTTTCTGCTCAGAGAAAGACTTTTGGATTATCTTCCATACAATAGCCTCCCAAGCTTATGGCTCACTTAGTTTTCTAGTTATAGGAGAGATGTCTTGGTTGTAAAAAACTTAAGAGTTTCCTTAAGACAGATAAGCCTCCCATTATTTTTGTGGCCCCAGACTGGGGCCCAACTCCTTCTTTTTTGTTGGTGAAGTTGTTTAGCATGTCAGCTCTCACCTGAAATTCTGCAGAGTAGTGAATTCACAGTGAGCTATTTGACCTGTCCTGTTGTCACAAAAGAGGGAATGCAGTGCTCTGTTAGACCAACCAAACAAGCAAAGAAAAGCAGCATAGCAAGCTTCCTCCCAGCACCTGCACTCCCCAGAAGTATACAGCAAGATTCTCCAAGAGGGCAAGGCTCTGAAGGACATTGGTTTAGAAGTAATGTTACTGTTTCCTGCAAATAATGACCACGGTTCTACAGGGACAAGGTATTAACAGCAAAATGAGTTTTTCTTTAGATAGATGACAGTAAGAGTGAGTTACTTGGTTCCAAGGAGACACCCACCAGGGAGTTACCTTATTTGAGAGCATCAGGCTCCATTCTTTCACACACATGGAATAAACATTTTCCTTGCAAAGTACCTATGCCTGAAGCAATCTCCATTCAGGCTGTGGTTTCATGTGATTGCAAAAGCTAAGTGAGGTTATGCCTGGTCAGAATTTAGCTAGAAAACCTCAAGGTATAAAGAGGGGCTGTAAGAAGTGGCAGTTTAATAGGTGGTGCTGCATCCTGAGTCAATACAGAGGTAATGTTCCAAGAGAGAGGTTAAACTAACAAGGAAAGGCTGGAGGCTGCTGGATGAAATGTAAATCAGATATCCTGACAGCTTCAGGTCTGTTGTGAGGAAGATGGTAACCTGGATGTCCTATGAAAACAAGTCATATCAGCCCAAGCTTCTGTGATAGCCATCAGTGCAAACCACACTCCATTGTATGATGGTCCACTCCAGAGAGGCTGCGTTTCCATAGAGAAAAGATCGACCATTGCAGTTATCTGTAGAGGTGCTATTGAGGTGGAATGACTCTTTATAAGTAAATATTTTATTGTGTTTAGAATTCTTAATTTCTTTTGAGAACAAAAATTCTTATTAAAAAATAACCAAAACTTATCCCAAGACATTTTTTCTATGAAGCAAGGTCCTATTTATTTTATGTCTGAAATAAATTCTCAAATACAAACAAGTGAATAGAAAATTTAAGTGCTTAACTATTTACAGGAGATGGATGTATGAGACATCTGGTGTGTCAGAGCTCTATGGGAGACTGAGGTGGTCCTCCCTCTCCGACTGTCCCAGGTCCCACTCAGTCACTAGTTCTGATGACACCTCTGTGAAGAGATGGTCCCAATCCCAGCTGACATCATCCTACCAAGAGGAAAAAAGACAAACATGCTGAAATGTTACTGTGTCACCCAAAGTTCTCTGAACAATGCCAGAACAGCAAAGAGAGAAACCAAAAGGCAACTTCCCTCACCAGGGAAGTGTCAGATTCAGCTGGCTAGAGCAGGAATACTAGCCAGAATGAAATGTGAATATCTGCTACAATTTTAAAATGTGGAGAAAATTATTCATGTTCTAAAATTCCAAAAAGGACATATTTGTTGATACGTGTTAATATTAGATACTCCCATGCAGGGCATAGAAAGAAGCCCTTCCACTTCTCCACTTCTGCTAAAGCATGTGCAGTTCAAAGCTGCAGAAATCCTTTGTTGCAAGTCCTGAGCTCCTGCCCACCCATTTGTATTGAGGTTGTTCTGTCCTGCTTTAAAAACCCCCTACCCAAACCCAAAATGCTTTCTGCCTTTGTCCCTCTGTACTTTTCTGTAGAACCATCTGTAGCTCACAGTGGCCACCAAAGGACAAAGCACTGTTTCTGCAGGGATCTCTGACAGTGCTAGGCCTTGCACATTTTCCTGACCAGCTCCTTCATACTGGCCAATCATAGTGATGCCATAAACTCACACCAAGAAAGCACTATCTATCTTAAAAATCACCTGCTGGGGAAGTCAAACCTCCAACAGCTTGGACAAGCTTCTCCTCACATCTCTTCTCATCCCACTGACAAGGCTTCCTTTCCTAGTATAGTCTGAGACACATAAGAAACTTTTACTTTGTTGGTGTTTCCACAAAACAAAGACTTACCTCTCGTAGCTCATGCTCTGGAGCCAAAACTTTGGTGAGGAGCTTCAGGTCTACCTCCCCATCCTATGAACATACAGAGTCACAGTCTTACAGACACTGGGAAAATGAACACCATCATTTCACCAGATACATTTGTTAGACATTGCCACATTTGCCTCATAAGGGTCACTTTGTCCAGGACAACAGCAAGAACCATGTCTGAGAAACAGGTACACGTTATTTACAGACACAAGTACAAAAGCCATGTTGTTGCAGAGAGGAACAGACTTACAGGGAGACTGCAAGTTCTTTGGATGATAAGGCTGTGTATTTTGTGCAGCTGAGTATCACTGTGGAGGATGACATGAGCCCAGAAGGAGAGGGATTCACATTGGCCAGCCCATAGCAAAATCCACTTACCAGAGTCTGGAAGGCAGCATATTTCATTAGATCTTTGTCCAGGTCATGGTAGGTCAGCACTCGGTTCACCTGCACACTGCAGCCAGAAAGGGTCAGAGAACAAGCCTGTGTCAGTGTGGAAGCACATGTGAGGAGAAGGGTGGCATGAACAGTCATCTGGTGACATCTTGAGTGTCCACATCCCCCATGCAGACTCTTAGGATGGATGTACCCAGACAGAAGCACAGCTCAGTCAGCAAATGAACAGTCATTGACAAATCTATGTACCAGGGTGTGCACATGCATAAAAATAGGATGTGGAACAACCATGAACTCCTCAGAGAAACCAGCATGCCAAAAGAAGATCCACAGACTAGTTGCAAGGGCTAGAAAGAGAAGAAGACCATAGTGAGCATTCGAACAGCCCCAGTGCCTTAGCAAAGGAGCCTCTGAGAGCAACACCATACAAGCTTGAGAATAGTAGGGATTTTTGGCTTTTTATGTCTGAGCTGCACTGCATCAGAGCTATTAAACATGACTTCCTAAAATGTAGCCTTCCAAGAAAAACATGGTGTAGGGGGATGATACACAGTTGTACCACACCTGCCTTCACAAGTGATCCAACACTATAGAAAAAACTTCTATTAATTGAATTTTCTTGTGTTTGTCCATGAAAATCACTTGTCTTTTCTACTGCAAGAAAATGATGAATATAGGAGGATCAGATCACTTTATTAAAAAAATAAAGAGAGGGAAAAAGAAATTAATTCCAGTGAGAGACGCAGTAATTTTAAATTTACTACATAAACTGTCAATTATTTTTATTAACAGCTATATATTTACAATAACTACTCCTCACTTGTGAGAGAGGCATCTGTGGCCAGGAGTAAGATATCCCACCCCTCTAAATAAGGATCAACAGAGATCCCAGTCTGTGACCTTGGCAATAGGCCCATTAGAGGAAAAAAGGCTTTCCTGGTATGCTTAAGACAAAACTCCAAAAACTTTCATTTCTTAAAACTTTCTGGTCTCCCTTGAGCTGACTCCAAGGCTACTGCAACAGCCCCTTCAAACAACACTTTGAAGATTATACTTCGCAAATTAACGATGCACCTGAGTAAGAAGGATATCCTGTGGAGGGCAAAGCAGCCTACAATCAACAAAATTAAAGTTTGTGTGATAATGCATGTGCATTGGAGACATTTGGGGTTATGCAGGCAACCTTAAATCAAGAAATTCCCTACTTCTGAGAATTTGATTTTGCAACATCAAATACGTTATTCTAATTTTGGGGTTTTATATATAGAGAGAATATGCAGTAATTGCTTTCTCTGTGTAATAGGAAACAAGAATTTTGCACTGTTCAGCTTGCAGCACTACTGTCACAAAAGACCACACCAAATCCTGCTGAACAGCACTGCTGCTGACATCCAAAGAGCATGAGTAAGATGGGTTTAATTTCACTAGCCAGTTTGCACTGCTGATGAGAGCCTCAAGAGCACCTGGCAGTGCTCTTACCTGGGGGGAGCTGCCACTTGCATGGCCAGATCTTCCTCCTGGACATCCTCCAAGTCAGGGATCACAGGAATGTCTGCAACAAGAGAAAGCAGCAGCAGTAAGTGGGGAGTGTTGTGCTCTCCTCTCACTGATGACAAAGGTTCCGTTGCTTCACAGATATGAAGCACTCTGTTTCTTATTAGAGGGAAACACAAAAGGGGTATTTAGCAATAATTAAAAATATATTGTTAATATTTAAACAAGGTAATAAAACTTTGAAGTCTGAGGTCACAAGAAATCTTGCAAGAGGAACAGATTAATCCAGGTAGGGCTCTATAGGCCATGGACCATGCATCTGAACACAACCTTGAAGCCAAAAGAAGCCACCTGTACCACTTGCTGCCTATGTTGCCATTATGAACTGACAAGAATTTGTTTGTTATGTGTTATCATTTATTCAGACACCAGTCACCTAGACTGTTAAAAATGAAACATGGGGCAGAAACTGAGAGAATCGACATAAAACTACATGTTGAAGGATCTGCTGTTGGGGTCTCAGGCTGTGCAGAGGCCTGTAATCTTCCTCAGGAAGGAAGTGCTGATGGTCTAGCAGATACAAACACTAGGGAACATGTCTTGTTGTATTGTCACAAACCTTTTTCATGATT
Organism: Hypocryptadius cinnamomeus; assembly: GCA_013400635.1. Taxonomy (NCBI): domain Eukaryota; kingdom Metazoa; phylum Chordata; class Aves; order Passeriformes; family Zosteropidae; genus Hypocryptadius; species Hypocryptadius cinnamomeus. The sequence goes on from VYZP01054716.1 coordinate 57,915, forward strand.
TCCAATGTCATCCTGGAATGGCTGAAGGTCACTGGGTATTCCCAGCACAAGGAGAATGGCTACTCCCAACTAGAAAGGATGCTAGAAACAAAAGAATTGAGGATAGGAGGAAGAACTGAGTGTGCTTTGCATCCTACTAAGGAAGCAAGGCCCTTAAAACATTGCACAGTCTGTCATTTGATAAAGCACTGCAAAAAGTTAGTGCAAAAAAAGGAGAAAGAGAAGGCAAAGTAACCGGAGGCTCAAAGCAAGAACAGAGTACACCAATACAGAGCTCCTTTAAAGACTCAAGGCCGCAAAGGCTCCCCAGAGACCCCGAGCCCTCAAACCATGGAGGAGCTGGTTTGGCTCAGGGAAAAGGTTTCACTAGCCCAGTAAGCAGGCAGAGCTGGCCCCTTCAGCACTGGAATGTGCAGCCTGCTCCCAGCTCTGCTGGTAGCAACGCTACTGCAGGATGGCAGCAGGCAGCTGAACCTGGCTTTGCTCCGTTTTTCAGCCCAGGCTGAGATGAATATTCAGGAGCTGGAGAGACATTCCCACCTATGGTGCCGAAGGCTCTGGGCAGGGTCTTCCCGAGAAGCCCCTAGTCCGGCCGCCTGTCAGAGCTGTGCAGGGTCTCAGCTGCCCTCCCCTGCTGCACGTCCGCCGTGTGCCCCCGCTCGCTGGCCAGGAAGCAGCCCTGGCCCAGCTGCAGCAGGGCACGGGTCAGCCGGGCCCCGGCGCATTGGCCCTCCGGAGCTGGCCACACAGTGGGATTTCTCGCTAATTGGTTGCCTGGAGGAAGGCTGAGCGGGACAGGGGCTGTCACGAGCATGGCCACGGCAAGAGGAGTGACAGCTTGGCCGGCCTCAGCAGAGCTGTGCCTCCTAGCTTCCAAGGAGCAGGTGCCTGTGAAGAGCTTCTCCAACTGCAGCAAACTTCCCAAAGACATTTAAAGGGAAACTGCAGCAACAGCCCCTAGACTGTCTGTAAGGCAGAGGAGGTAAGTGCAAGGAATGTCTCACCTGTGCATCGCTGGGCATTTGAGGCAGATCTCCCCAGCTCTGCTTGTGAGGACAATACCTGGTAGAAGCTGCTGTCCCGCTGGCTCTTCCCTGCAGAGGCTACCAGCTCTTGGTAAAACTTGTAGCAAAATGCACTTATGGGACAAAAGCATCTCCAGGGACAGACAGATCAACATGTGGAGGCAGCTGGTAAAATCTGCTCAGGGATAACGTAGGAGAAAGTCCCTGTATACAAGCAACAAGGACCAAGGAGGGAACAGACTGCCGCAAGGAGGGGAATGAAGCTCTGTGCAGAGGTGCCCTGTTAAGTCCAAGAAAATGAGCATGGGAATGAGAAACCGTTTAACCTCTCCTGAACTAATTTATCCTTTTATGATGAGATTATGAACGTTTCTCAACAAGCACAAGTAAATTAAAAACTACCTGGGAACAGAGCTGTATTCACCCACAGAGCAGGACAAGGTCAGATCCTTATCTACTTTTGACAGCAGAAATGTAAAAGGTGTTTGCAGGAAACTGAATTTCTTCACTCCGTGCTCATTTTGGCAGTTATTTCAGGAGTCTACTCTTCCCAGTTTTCTTTTATTTTTGTTGATCTCTTTTTACACTAGAAAAAGCTGTAAACTTAGGGCCCTGCTCAGTGATGTTCCTTCCATTTTGCAGGTTCACAAAGACTCCTGGGTTCTCTAGTGTTGATTTTATCTCATTGCCAGTGAATTCCATGGAGAGATTTCTAAACCCCTTGCAGAGCACGAACTCCACTCTGTATTAGCAAAATTCAGGCGACCACTTAGAAATTCTTTCCAAAAGAAATTCAAGACTCCAATATTTTATAGACACTTTGAAAATATTTCAGACAGAAGAGCTGGAAAAGCTCTGGGGGCCCCTGCCAGCCCCTCCAACAAAGGCCAGTGCACGCTTGTTCTTACTGCAAAGTGCAGATGCCTTGTCCATTTTTAGGCAGAAGCAATGCCCTTTAGTACTGTGAGAGTGACAGGAAACAGTACAGAAATGTCTCCAATTTTAAGAAAATATCGGGTCCCTGGGCTAACTGCTTTCAGGGACAAATAATTCCTGAAATATTTGGGTCTTTATTTCACTTGTTACTCATAACTACCTCTTCCCTCTGCCAATTCCCATGGTGCCACTTCAGCACAATCCCTCTCCCTTCTCTCTGTACAGTTTGCAAAGTGTCTCAGCTCTCACTTATCACCAAGGACCCAACCTTACCCCCACTGATTCTCCAGCCTCTTAATTGTTTTTGTTGCTCTTCTTGAGACTCACATCTTTTTTCCTATAAGCTCTGGTAACACAGCTAAGTTGTGGCACAGTGTCAGCTGCAGGGGGAATAGCACAGCACGGGCTGTTGTGCTGCAGGAGAGTAGGCATATGCTCTACATTTAACACTCCCACTAGCTGCAGGGAGGCTTTACATATAACATTAGTACATGCAGAAATGTTCACAGGACCACGTCCTCCCAATCTCATACTGCATCTTTTTCCAACAACAAAGTTGTGTGACAAACCCCCACTCTGTGTGCTTTGCTCTGTGACCCACATTTTTCCTCTCCTGTTCAGTGTGGGGGTTTCAGATCATTTTCCATAAACCTGTGCTTCTGGTGCGAATCTTGACACATATTTTACTGGCCAGGCTCTCATGCCCATGTAGGCAAACCTCAGAAATTACTGCAAAAAAAGACACACCTTCACAGAAACCAGCTCAATGTAGTGACCAATGAAGTGAACAAATGGCCTCTGCAAAGATGAGTGAGCACCAGACGCTAGATAACAAATGCAAACTCCCCTCCACCTTCCAGATGGTTACGAACAAGTGAACAAAGAATTAAATCAAAATGAGCTTACTGATATGGAAGTTATGGTGTGTCAGGAGATACCAATACCAAGTTGGCTAATTGGGGAGTTAAGTCACTGCACAAAACTGATTGTCCCAGGACATCTAAGTCCCAGCATATAATTAAGAATAATATTTTATTTGAACAGCTGAACTTAGCTAGGTCTTACACAAAAAGAGCTTTGTGACTAAGTTATGGCAAGGCACCAATGCCATAAGACAGAGTGTGTGAATGGGAGGAGGAGAAGATGGAGGAGAAAGAGTAAAGGCAACCCATGCTACATGCAGACAGTCAAACAATAAGCAAGGAACAGCAGCTTTTCAAGTCAAGAAAGGAGGGCTTTATGTGTTCATATTAAAATACATGTACTAAACACCACCTTTTTTACCTCTTAGCAAATAACTTACTGACAGGCAAAGAAGACAACCACAGAAAGCAACAAGCAGGAGATGAGAGAATCTGTACCAATCCAATACCCAGCTGCTCCTGAAAGTTGGTAAATTGCACCTTCCCTCCCAAGCAGGGCTGATTTTTGGTTTAGTAGCAACACCTGGAGGCTGGGTCTCTTAAAATCCTGTAAACTCTCAGTAAGATCTGGTCCTTGCCCCAAAGAACTAAGTTGTCTGCTAAATACAAGATGGCACATAAATAGAGACAGACAGAACCTCTTCCAGGGACAGACAGGACCTCTTCCAGGTCAGGCAATAAATCACTGGCAAAGCTGCATCTAGAAACCATGTTCCAGTTCAGGCTGCAGTTAGTCAGAATGTGCTGCTTACTCCCTAAGCTGCTTTAAGAATATCCTAAGCATCCTGGCACCCATAAACAAAGAAGACTCCATCTCACACAGTCTGATCCACTTCCCCAGCTGGGTCAGTGTTTCAAAGGCCATTCAGAATGGACACTCTTGTGGTGGGTACTGTGCTGACCTCCCTGTGCATACACCACCATATCCAGAGAACACAAAGAGGGCAGTGGCCTCTGGAGCTGGCAGTCTCCTACCACCAAGCAGGTATAAAAATGAAACTAACTCTATTTTATGTTGCTTGCTCATAAAATGTAAAACTGAAATAATTACAATATCTCTGCTGCTGCAAAACTTTGTTTTACTGAATGCTGTTACCTTCTGCATCACGTTTGGGGAATTTTAAACAGGCAAATGGAAGGTCTGATTGAAGATGAAGTTAAGTGAAAGAAATTGGTCTCATTTAGCACATGACAGGATTCATCTGTGTTCCCAAGTCCACTGAGGTAGCATCATGGGCGTTTCATATTCATGAGCTGCTGCGACACTGTGTCCCCTCATTTACAAAGCACCGTGTTCAGCAAATTCTGTCCCTGTGGACACTCTGTGCATTTCATGGTCTTGTCAGAGAGACATCAAACACTTCAGTAACCAAATACCAGAAAACGGCCTTAATTAGTGCATCTCAATGCAATAAATAATTTTTCTAAGTGGAAAAATGGAGAATTAAAAAAAAAAAAAAAACCCAACCAAAAAAAAAACCAAAGCAAAAAAGTGGAAAGCAACAGGCAAAAAAAAAAATAAAAAAACCATAAAGAACAAGGGACACAGCTTCTGCTGAACACACAAACAAGCTTGAAGCCTCTTAGAAGCTTTCTCTGGAGAGCAGCAGGCAAATGGAGAGAATAAAGAATGTTTCTTTGGATGCTGGGACATTAATTTCATAGGGATGTCTTTCCCTGACTGAAATTGCCCTACTAGTAGGCCAACATGGAGCAGCATACCTGCCTGGTCAACCAGCAGGAAGATGGAAACACTAGAGTGAAAATCAGATAGTGAAAAGCAGATGGAAGCATTAGAGTGAAAAGCAGATAGTACCACAGCTACCAGGGCACTGTCTCAAAAGCTGAGATAAGCAGAAGATAACCTGAGAGTGCCAAGTCCCAAAGCCTCCTTCTGAGAAGAGGATGGTAACAGCACAACCTGGCCAAGCTGATGGGAAAAGTCACCCTGTGAGCAGGTGCCAGAGGAGTCACAGGATCTAGGGAAGGCCATACAGCAGATTCCGTACTGACCCTACAGCCTTGCATTAAAAGGTTATACGTTTGCCTTGCATAATATTGCATCTCAGCTAGATGGATGACTGGCTGGGGGATGCCTCAATAGTGTGGTGTGTTCATATTGCAGGGGACAGGCATCAGGCACTTCTGCTGCTTCCCAAGGCTGCTGCTGACACAACGGTTCTGCTCAGTTTCAGTCATTTGAAGTGTGAGGAGAGGCACAGAACAGCCTTATCAGATGAGTTGCTGGGCTCAGTTCAACAAGCAGTAGTGCATGGCTTGTACTTATACAAGAAGTAGAAGCAGACCCTGACGGCTTTAAAGGTGAGGAATCTCTTAATGCATCGGTTTCTTCAGCAGCAGCAGAAGACAGGAGAGACTGGAGGCCAGGTCCAGGACCTGGAGTCCACCATGCTCCTGAGGTTATCAGCATTTTGAGTGGTAACACAGCTCCTAGTCTTACCAACTGCCCCCTGACAGAGCAGTACGCCTGCCCTCCTTTCCAGTAACATGTGTTTTCCTCTTTTCAAAGGCTGTTCCCCGTTCCTTTGCACTACTCCCCTGCTAAAACATACTCAGAAGGTAGTGGGGCATCAGATGACAAGGTATGAGGTGTCCTGAGAGGGTCTAGTGAACTCAGAAACATAAAACCCTCTTCAACAACACTGGAGATAAGGGACTTTGTGCTAGAGCATTACTGGGGCAGGGAAAGCAGCTTCTCAGGATGCTCCTGTGGAAGTATGTTCAGGAGCAGGCATGCCTGATTCTATTTCATCCTCTTCATGTTACACTGGAAAAACAAGACAAACTACATTTCTTTTATGCTAAATCCTTAGGTTTTTTTTTTTTTCTTATATATATTTATTAAAAAATGCCTCTTTGATCGGCAGCACCCATGACACCTCCACATCCAGTAACTCCTCAGAAGCCTCCCTCCCTCCACACAAGGCCACCGCTGCTGACAGCCAGCTGGGTTTGATCAGAGCCACTCAGAATCGGATTTTCATAAGACAGATGAGGAATCTTACTGCTGCTTTCTCTCATATCAGATGAGAAACTGAGGAGGAGGGGGGACGGGTCCTGAGGGAACGACACTACAATCAAGGGCTACGCGGTTCTCTCTCTGTCCCTCCACTGCTGCAATTTTCAAAGGAGTTTGCCTCAGGCAGTTTTAAATGATGGTGTCTCAATTCTGTAATCATCTTTCAAGAGCTTTTTCTTAAAGGGTATTTTAGGTAAACTTAGTCCGTCAAATACATTTATGGACTCAGCAATCACAGAGCCAATATGGCTGTGTATCCACCATATCGCAGAATTTAGCAACAGAAGATGCTTCCCCAGACTGTCATTTTCAGCCCTCAACAAGCTGTGTGTGCTCCCTTGTAATTAAGGAGCCCACTGACCCTTGGCCAGTGGTCTGCTGCTTCAAATAGAACCTCAGACAGTCTCTCAGGACATACTCTCTGCTCTCTCCTGCCCACTGTGGCTCTCAAGAGAGCTTTCCTCTAGCACCAGAGGCTCTAGATCACAATGCCAGTAATTATTGGAGGAGTTCAAACTGGCCTGGACCAACAGCTCAGTGGAAACCATCAGGCTGGGCAGAGTCTGCCCTACAGTGACCTTGCAAAGACTCAGAGTAGTGCATTGGGTGGGGGAGCAGCAAAGGGGAGAGCTGTGGTGTGCTGAAAGAGCCACACATGAAGTCACAATGCAGAGTCACAGAGACCCAATAACTGCTGACACTCTCTGCCCCAAAACCTTCTATTCAGCCCATTCATACCACTTCCAAAACAGCATGTCTTTCACTCTGTCTCTGTTTCACTGATGCTCAGAACTTTTCATCCATTTAGCTCTCCCCAAATCACTCCAACACTGCCTTCTGAGCCTATGAATATCCACTTGCCATATCCCTGACTGTTCCTGCAGATTCTGCCCTCTCTTACCCTCATGCTCAGCCACTGCAGCTGTCCTTGCAGCTCACGGCCTCTGGAATCCACCAGCACTTGGTGTGCTCTGTAGAAACAGCAGCTCACCAGGGAAGCAACTGGCAAAATTGATCAGGAATGACAGAGCCAACAATAACCCTCACTCACTGTGCTCTATTCTCAGCTCTTGGGAGCAATATCATCATTGGTGTATATTTGCATGCAGCTCAAGCAGTGTTGGATATTTTATGGCTATGAATTACAGATCTCTCACCTGACAGATATTGCTACCCAGAAGGATTGGGGACCATGGCATCTGCCCACTTCCCCTCTGTTGTTCAAAGTCTGGACTCTCATCCTGTTCAAATGCAAAGGAGCTGCTGGCACATGCCAGAAGGGTAAGTCCTTCTAGAGGTTTGACATTGCATAGAGAGGTCTAATCATCAGCTCTGCTTCCTTGAGGAGGCTTCCCAGCAGGCAGGAAGGGGTTTTGCCTTGAGGGCACAGATCTAGTGACTGTCTCCTGGCAGCTTTCCTCACCTGCAGGTCAGGTTCCAGTTGTCTATGTAGCATAGTCAGGCTTTCATTTCAATCAGCTGTCTCATTCACACACACTATCTGCTTTAAAATAACAAGCTGTTGTTCCTGCAGACAGAAAATCACACATGACACCCCAGTCTTCCAAGAAAAGCCCTTTTCTAGGAGCTATGCATCCCAAGACTAACAGAGAGAAAGCAGAAAGGGACTTCTGATGGTGGGGCATCAGATGTGGGAATATTTGGGAGAGGGAGAACAACCTTAGCTAATAAATTCCCACAAAGTGCTGAGGAGAAAAATCCAAGGGCAAAGTAGTAAGGAGAAAGACATCAGAGGGAATACAATAGCAGTGCAGAACTGGTGGACAAGAAAGGAACAACAAAGAAACTTCTAGCCAAAGGACAAATCAGATTGCTGAGGTGGGGGAGGAATGTTAGCATTTCTTGCCCTGACAGGAAACAGCCCTATCTAGCTCTGTGCCAGAAAGAGACACACAAGCAGAGTAAAGCCCTTTATGCCCTGCTGGAGAAAGGAGCAAAGGGAGGATAAAGCCCTTCAACTTCAGCTTGGTTGTCCCATCTTCCCTCCCACCTCATGACAAAGGATAGTCTGCACGTGGCAGAAGCTCTTAGCTGCTACAGAAAAGGAAGCAGTGTGCTGCAGATAGCACCTTTTAAATTCCACAGAGGGTCTCACATCTCCCATCTCAAACAGTTTCCCTGGCATACAGAGCTCAGTCACTGCTGCTCATTTTCCCTGCTGACATGGACAGAAAATTGAGCAATTACCCTCAAACTCCTCTCTCTCAGATTGCACAGATTGCTACATACAAAGCATTAAGCCCCCAATTGCCCCTGGCCGAAAGTGACTTAACTAGGCCTGTCCTTTAGGAATTAAACACTTTTGTGTTGCTCGTGAAGGTTTATTATTCCTCAAGTGTGATGCATTAAATCCTGCTAAAGCAGGTTTCTCACCATGCAGAGGACCTGGTCCCCCATGACAAGGTCCAGTGGGCACACACCCACTAACAGAGGCATTATCCATTTGCTGTGCCTGAGTTCTCACGAGTACCAGCATGTGTTCAGGAGGGTCGGCACTAAGATCGTTGTAGCTGTGGCTGCTGTAGGAAATCAGCCTAGCTATCAACTAGATAATCCAGAGCCACTTTTGGAGAGACACTGCACTTTTTCAAAACTGTCTTCCACCTTCTGGGTTTCCCTGTGCAACCACGACGAATGGCTGAAACTGCAGATCATTCCATCCATGTCCCTGTCTGGTCCACCCACTTACCACCTCCCATACTGTTTCACTCATTCCACACAGCCTGGGAAGTGTCCATCCTTCTCCCCCAAACTCCCACAGAGATAAGGAATCAGATGCTATTTCATACACAGGCCAGGAGCAGTGAAAGAATTCTACTTTTATTTCTGAAACAACAAGGCCTGTCAAGACCAGAAGTCTCCACTTGGCTGTACAAACTTTCCTCTACCTTCCACCTGCCAAACTGGGTTCTCTACAGCCCCTACACTTTTTTAACACATTCTCAAATGGACTCCAAACTCGAAGCCTCTGGTTGTTAGTGATGTATAAACAATCACAACTGAGCACATTTCAAATTCACAAGAACACCTTTTTAAGGGCATATAGTTTTGTCCTTCATTCTTCTAATGAAAAGGTTGGATGGGGGACAAGCAATGTTAATGGAATGGTACAGCTCAGCTTTTTAATAGGTTAAAGGAAGGCGATCCAAATGTATTGGTTGACAGCAACAATCATTACGCAACCGCGCCTGTTCATATTAAGGTGTACAAGCTAAGACATTATGCAGCACAAAATAACCGTGACCCATCCTTGGGGATCCATACACCAATGTCTTGATTTTTGTTTGTTTAGAATCTGAGCTTTACTGTTCCAGTTAAGGACACAAACTCAAGTGCAGTTCTATGCAAAGGGGAGGCTGATACAGCTCAATTTACTGCACAGCCACAGACACTGCATGCTACTCACTGCCTTCTAGCTAGGCAGTTATTTGTATCTCTCTGCTTATTCAAAAAAGTAATTTTATTCATGTTCTGGAGTTTGTTTATATGTCACTCTTCTTCACTCCAATTGCTGAGCTCACATGGAAAATTCCTCTCCGAGAACAGTTTGCCTAATCTCCTTGTCAGAATAGGAACACAACTATGCAATGCACCATCCATTTTAAGAGATTTTTCTATATACAAATTAGATCCACAACCCAGCGTATTTGTACCAGAGGCTGCCTGGGTAGGAACCATACTATATCTTTCTTCTAACGCATACATTTAATCCAAAGCCAAATGCCAGCTTGCAAACAATGCAAATTCAGCTGTTAACCACAGGTTAGACACAAATAAATAAGTGAAGTCTATAAGGATTCAACATGTCTTCATACCACACTCAGCATCAATTCTATTCTATATTTATTACCCAAGGTCTTGGAGTGCTGAAAGTCACATGCTACAAACAAACATGTGGCAAGCATTTTTATGTCTGGTTAGCAAAGACAGTCATACTCCAAGTACATGACCAAGGTTCAACAGAAAGGACAGCATGTATGCAAACAGAGCTGTTCAGAACAGACTACCAGCCTCAGTGACATACGCTGAAATTTAAGAAGCCCAAGGAACTTCCCAGGGGGAAAATTTAGTCTGTTCTGAAGATGCCAATGCTATAAAGGTGCCACTTCTGGCAGTCATATGCTGCAATGCTTAATCTGTCTGGAAGACCCAAATAAGTCTTCATTTAATCTCATTAACCATACTGATGTCTGATCCTTTGTGACTCCAGATAATTCTTCTGACACTTGCTGATATTTTACAGATGCAACTTTTTACACACTGTAGAAAATTCTTAGCCCTTGAAAACTGAGGTACCTCCTAGAGGCTTTAATGAATTTCTATGCTCCCCACAGTTGTCTAGTGCTTGTCTTGAAATTCACAGTGTGGATTTTTCCTGAGATTTCTCTTGACTCACCCAGTCCTAGAAGAGCAAGTAATATACACTACAAAGAAAACTAGTGCTACGTCAGGAGTCCAATAGATTTCATAGCAGCCTGTAAAGGGATGAGATGGGATTACCCACCAGTGTTTATGTTTAGCTTATGATCTATGATCTTGGATTAGGGCAAGCAGATTTTTTTAATTAAGAATTCCATCATGACAGAAACCCCAGGCAACAAGGATATTGCTACAATAGATAACAGATGCTTTAAGCAGAGCCTACTACCACCTAAACCCCTAAACCAGAGGAGAGCAGGGACTTCTTTCACCATTCGTAATCTTTTATTGTGCTTTTAGTTCTCATTTTGCCCAGTCCACTATTCTCCATGGAGGTAATTGCAGAGAAAAGTGCGTCCTTGCCACTTTCCTGCTTTCCAAGGGTCCTCTATAATTCTGTGTTCATGAAGAGCCAGAGTTAGACTACAAGTTCATTTCCTCATCCTTCCTCTCCATCAACCTTTCTCCCTTATTCATCTGGGGAGACCTAAGCAGCTCCCACATTTGTTTACCCCCCAGAGTGGTTAATTTCCTTGCAAAGAGCCCCTAGACAGACATGCATGAAGGCAATTCTTGCGGTCAAGTACCTTACCTCCTCCATCATCTGATGCCTCCAGGCTCTGCTGTCTGAGACGATGGCTGCAGCAAAGCACAAGAAAGAATTTCAATTGCAAGCCCAGAAAAACATCTTCTAGTGCCCCCTTCCTCCCCACAAACTTCAAAGAAGAGTTTCCAAGTATGCTGTCAAGGAGAGAGTTTCCAAGTATGCTTAGCCCACATGGAAGACTGATCCTCCACACCCTTCAATGCTGGGCTCAGCAGAAATCTCAGCTTAAGCAAGATGTACCTAAGACAAACCCCTAAGCTGAAGACAGTAGGGCCTGGGGTGGGTCTGGGAGGAAAGCAGTGGCTTTCTCATTTTCCTTCTTTCTGTTTTATAGGAGTGACAGAGCCATCATCTACTCCATATCCAGGGAACTATAGAATGACCAGCCCTGCCCCATCCCAGGACACATGATATGAATTCCTGACAGGCTCTGCATCCTTCTCAACTTTCAGATCTTGGTGTACTGGTCAGATGATCAGATCAGATGTAAAAGTTGTGGAAGAAGTCTCAGCAACAATGGGAACTTACTCTTCTACTTCTTCTGCATGCTTTCTTCCTGACCTGCAAGACAAGGATGGCTTATGTTTAGAAAAGGCTAGAGAAAATGAAAAACTTCACCTTTCCGCATGTGATTGTTATTGTGCAAAACAGTTCCTGCATCAGGTCTGATATAACACATCACACCTTGAAGAGTTCTGAGTGACTATTAAGCTATTAAGCCAGTGTATCAAAAAGTCCCTGAGTGTGACAGACTGAAACAAAACCACTTGGGTCCCAAAAGACAGCCATGCCTAGATATGGCAAGAACCATACCCGCCAGTCCTTTAGTTTCTCAGATACTTTTTTATCCCCTTTGGCATCAGCTGCAGGTAAAGTTGGCCATACCTGAGTAGAGAGGTTGGCACATTAAGGAGTCAAGAAGGTGCTATACTTTGTCTACCTACTCCTGAGAGATCAACAGTTTCTTCCTCCCCATGGTTGTGCATAAAGACTTTCTGGTTGCCTTTCAGGTTAGGAGTTCCACCTGAGCTGGCCAAGCTCAGGTCAGACATGCAGTCATGGCAAAAAATCAGGGTTGATCAGGCTGAGTTAACAGGAGTTCATAATAATAACATGGCAGGGAGGCGCTGGCAAATGGCAGCTCCCTTGCTCTCCACCCCAGCAAGCCCAGAAGTAATTCAGTCCCGATTAGGGACGCTTGTTCAATATTCAAAATGTAAAACATGGAGATTGCTGAACCAGCACTTTGAAAAGTTAATTAAATGCCAGGTTTCTTTTTAGCAGATACTCCATCACTCGCTGATTGCTTTGGCCATTCTGCAGAGTGAAGTTTCATGTCTATGTGTTGGGAATAAATATTCTCCTGTCTTCAGAAGTCAGGGTGCCATGACAAAGAATACATGGGGCTCTCCCCTATCACATGCACTGTCCCAGGACACACCAAGATGTAAGAAAAGTTGCTTCACTGCCTTGCATTGCCCTTTTCAAAGCACTTCGTGACACGGCACAGGCCTCTCCTCATCTGCTTTCTGTTCTAGCAAGTCACAGTCTTCGTCTAGCTCTCCTGTGAATAATCTACTCTTCTAAGGGCAAGGAGTAGGGCAGAGAGGATGTCTAGCTATACAGAGAAGAGAAGAGGTATAAGGAGAAGAAAGCCCTTTGTCTCTACTGCTCTCTCTGGAACTTGCAGTCTGTGAGAAGCTAAAGATGACACTGAATCAGTGACCTGAGCCCAGTAACATCGACTGCTATATCTGCACCCTCTGTTCAAAGGCAAAAATGGAACATAACTGGGGAAAGAGCTCTTCCAGTCAGGATGAATTATCCAGCTCCATCCTTCTCCCCAGTGGTAGTACAAAGCACTTTCTCTGAACCTCCTGATACTATGGAGAAAGAAATAGATGGCTTCAGAGAGTCCTCCACCAGCACCCAGTGGCGTTTAGTCTCTGAGAAGATAGAGGGAGAAAGATGATGCAAGATTTCTACTATTTTATTCCTCCTTTATGACTTCACAGAACTGGTTTCCACATAGTCTTGCCCTTTCCAAGCTGAAACATCCCAAATGATGGCATTGCACAGCCATGCACAGATTTCCTGGGGGTTCAATTTAACATCTTCTTGGCATGATCCCGTTACTCTTGATGCTTGTCCAACCCCAAGTAACACTCTCTTCCTCAGTACTCACACTCCTTACATCTTTGCTCCTGTCTCCAGGCAGGAATGAAACACTCCACATGTTCATACTTCCCAGGAGAAAAGGTCGCTACTACTGTCCCTGTAAGCAATTTCTGTTTCTTCTTCCTAAGCTCCCTGTCATGACTGATATCCAGGTGGCCCACAGGGAAGGCATTCATGTTAGTCTTAGAAGCAGAAACTGCTTTGCTTTTGTTGTGAGACTTAGGCTTTCTCAACTTTTCTGTGTTGTTAGGAAAGAACTTATTCAGGACAATAAGCAAACACCTCATTATGAAACAGCTGCACTATATATTGGAAAAAACAGTAATGTGGGGAACAAACTCATCAGTGGGGAGGGGAGGGAATAGACCCCTGGCCCCTTTAATACCAGAGCCCAGGTGTTAGAACTCTCCCATCAAAGAAGACCATTCCTTCCTCTTCCCAGGGCAAGTTACAGCCCCATGGTGAATGCCCCCAGGAGAACACCTTAGTCCCTGTGCCACAGGTGCCAATGGTGGCACTGGGTGAGGCAAGTCTCTCATGCTGACAGTACAGCAGTTTATACAGAGCATTTATATACTAACAGCACTGGAGCAGGAGCTAGAAATGACTGCTCTTCTGTTTAGGAGAGACACCTGCTCCCAGTCGCCTGTATGTTTGTTAACATATGATTTGGTACGGCATTATTTGATGAAACTAGCCTTTCAAGTCAGCCTATGAGCTCACATGTAGAAAACTATCCCAAAAATACAGTATGAAGCTTCTGTAGCACAGGAAGGAATTGTATGTTTTACACTGTCTGTGGCCCTAATGATTGAGCAAAGAAGATATCATGCAACCTGCTATTTCCTCTATTTTTTTATAAGTCTTCCTTTCATTTTGTTTGGTGCCAAATTACTTTTTAAGTTCTTGTTTCAGATTGGGGGAAAAAAATCACAAAACATTTTTGGTTTAACTAGTTTTTTGCTTTTTTGGCAAAACTGCAGTACCTAAATCTATGTAACAAAGTGACTCTGAGAGGAAAAACAAAGCTTGTCTTGTGTCCTAAGGTTAAAAACCTCCAAGGCAGCAAGAGAAATCATTAATATCTTCAAAATCTTCAAAAGGTGCCCTACCTTCAATTCTGTCCATTCCATAAACTTAGCTGAGGGCTACCCGGAGATAGTATTCCTGCAGAACCAATCAACTGCTTGTCTCTTTGCTCTCCAAGTACTATGGGCAGCATCACAGGATTTCTTCATGATGTTATCACATTGCTTTAAGGATTGTGGAGTACTCTTTCCCAAGAATAGTCTCATCCTACCAATGCCAATTGCCATACATTGAGACCAACGTTTCCTCCTTCAGGAATACCAGATCTAGGTAAACAGCACCCTCTTCATTCATCTCATGAGCTTTCCAGTGGTGAGTGAAAGCAGACATGGAACGAACCTGACAAGCTAGCATACACAGCATTCCTACTCTTTTCTCATGTTCTCAGCAACACAAAGTACACTGCCCTGCTTTGTCTGCTGCAGCAGCAGGCACAGCCCAGGGAGGGCAGCAACAAGGACCTACAAAATGAGCAACTACAGATACAGTCACTCAAGTAAGGATAAACAAAGCAATACCATCCCAGGAGCAGTGCTCAGAAATACACTGAATCTTCTGTATTATACACCAGCCACTCCCCATTTTTGTGAGACAGGGATACATCTGTTTTTTTCACTTATGTTCCCAAGTCCATTGCACCTGGAGGAGTAAAGAACATGGACTCATTCTATTCGCTGGACAGTTCCCTTTAAACTCCCTTTCCCTGGGAGGCCATCAGCACTCCTAAACATAATCATAATCCCAGAATACTCCCTCTGGCTTTGGACAGCTGCTTATCCCCTCTCTATTTCAGGATATTGAATAGCTGTGAAACTGGTTGAAAGACCCTGACAGTCCTTGTGTAACCCCATGGTATGTCACTCCTAGTACAGAACACCTATTTGTCTCCTAGCTCTGCCCTGCAGCAGAGGATATAGATCTGATCTCTCTCGAGTATTGTCTTTGCTCAGTTCTGCTCAGGAGGAATCCTTCGTCCACATCAATGAGAATGGGTTAAACCCGAGACCTTACTCCCACACAGCTGAGCTGCCTGCAACTTCTGTGGTGAAGGGTGAAAGGCAGTTCCAATGTAGACATCATCTCTGTTAAACTGTTTCTTTCTCATTTAATGGACTACCACGGAGATCTAAATGGAGATAAAGTGGCAGGGCTCAGAGAACAGCCAGGATGCTATCTTTATGCAGCATGACAACGTGCAGTGGTTAATTAGACACCGTTAACCTATTTTAGCAGAGGACATAACTGGGATGAATGGAGAAAAACGTCCTTGAAATCTTTTAATGTCCACAGCTCATGAGAGCTCCAGACACACTTGCGTCCTGCACCGCGCCACAGCCAGGCTCCAAGGAGTTCTCTGTGCAGGACCGGAGGTTCTCTCGTGCGGCCCGGGGAGGTGTGAGGGCGGGCAGCACAGCTAAGGAAAAGGGAAGGAATTACCGCACCTTGCTAAAACGCATACGGAGGCGCATACGAGAACGCCCAGTACGGCGCGGCGGAGCAGGAGAAAGGGCTGGGAGCGCGGGCAGCCCGCTCGCCGGCCCGGCTGCGCTCCGCCCGGGCGGGCTGGCAGCGGGGCCCGCTCCGCTCGGGGCCG
>VYZP01054730.1:0-10530 GCA_013400635.1 Hypocryptadius cinnamomeus
GTATTTGTGCAAAAAATAGTTGTGCTCTCGCCAAGTGCATTAAGTGCTTTGGGGGATTTACAAAATGTTTAGTTACGGTGCCCATAGCTACATACATTTGAACAGCAATGTGCAAGTGCCATACAGACAATTAGTGAATGACAGTTTTTGCCTCAGCTCACAGCAAAGTGTGACTTTTGAGCTTCATCTTAATTTTTAAAGGTGTCTGAGACATGCTAGTATATATTGCTGTGCGATATTTGGAAAAATAACACATGAAGATAGTAGCATACAATGATTCTTTTTGTTTGCTTTTAAACAATATTTACCCCCAGAAATAATTGTTTAGAATCTTGGAGTTATGGAAAACCTTTAGGTTTGAGAGGCTCTCTGGAGGTCATCAGATACAAGATCCAGCTGAAAGCAGGGCATTGGACTGGGTTAAACAGGACCCTGTCCGGCCAAGTCTTTAATACCTCCAGCAAAGGAGATCCCACCACTTCTCTGAAAGCCTTTTCCAATGTTTAACTGCTCTCACAGTAAATAACTTTATGTAATACCCCAGGTTCTGCATGTTGCTTTTTGCTCTGTCACTTTCCTTCCTTTGGGAGAGAATGCTTACATCCTCTCTGTGACTGCCTCTCTTAGGTACTAGAAGGATAATTTATACTGCTCCAGTCCCATTTCAGCTGTTGGCTTTTTAACATTTTGTTTTAACATCTGGCACAGTTTAGTTTAATCTTAATCAAGTAGATTATTAATGATTATGATGCTCACTAAAACCAAAATGATTAAATGGAGGGAAGAGCCAGTATCCCCTTTGCCATTTATAGGAATAATTCATTTCCTATGCCAGGGAATAAAACTGCAGGGGATCAGAAAGGTGTTCTCCACTATATCATCTGCTTTCTGGAAAGAAAAGGAAAAGTTCATTGTAAGGCACCCTTACTTCACATCTGAAATGAAGCAAATTCTATCTCATAGAAATTCTTCTTGCAGACACAACAGTGTGACAGGTGACTCTGACTTAGTGCTGCCCATGTCACTTTGCATTAGAAAATACAGTGTGACAGACATGAGTGATATAAAATGTCAGGTCAGACACTTGTCAAAAATGAAATTTGGACCTTTTCTGTTTAAATGTAGCAAAAGAAACTGTGTCTTAAAACCAAGCTAGGCAGCTTGGATTTTGTTTGGTTCTCCTTTTCCCCTCACTAAAGGTGACCTAAGAATATTAACGTCTAAATAGTTACAAAGATTTTTATAAATTTATGCTGACAAGCTCTCTCACTGATGATCAGGAGCAGTCTTCATCAGGAGGCAAGGGGACTTTCAGTCACGTTTCTTGCTCTGTACACACCTGAAGTCACACTTTCCTGCTCTGGAGGTAACAATTCCTGCATTCCTAATGCTGCCCTATAGATTGTCTCCAGCTCATTCCCATCTGAAGAGTCATAGGAAAGCAACAGGACTGTGCAGCTGCCTTAATTTCCCACTTTTCTCATCCCTACTGTTCCTATCAGCAGGAAAGCCTCCAACACTTGGATAAGATGTATAACAGTGTTTCTGTGCTATACAGTGTGATTCTCTGTATAAACCCTTGGACCAGTTTCACCTCTAAGGAGATAAGGATGCTCAGCAAGTGACGGCACTTGATCTTACACAGTGTTATAGTCATAGTTTGCTATATCAGATTGTGGTCCTGTCAGGTGCACTTTTAGCTCTGTGGGAGAAAGACTTTAGGGTATATAACAAGCAGATTATATAAAAATAATGTAAAGTCATAATTATAAAACACAAGTAAAAGAAAATATTTGAAATTATTCACAAGTAGGATCTTTATTATCTGAAAAATATTTATTGGCTGAACAACTCTTAGAGGGTTTTATTGTTGACTTTGGGAAGCTGGACTATGGCAAAGGTGCACGTCTACAAGGAAGTTTCCCTTTAGATATTCTGGAAAAGAGCTTTCCATGGCTGCTCTTTGCTGTGCAGTGCAGCTTCATTCTTCAGTGCACCCTGAAGATCTGCCCTAATTTGCTCTGAGAGATCTAGCCCAGACACAGAACTTCCTCCATAAACTCTGGTTTTGATAGATTAGTGGACAGACTTGTTGACTTCCAAATAAGCAGTAGAAATTTTTACTGTGTATTAGACCACATACACTTGCACTCCTCTTTGCATGAAAACATTCTTCATCTTCTTTTATGAATAATTTTAATACTACATAAAATGAATTTTTGAAATATATATTTTGTTTGTTAGCTGAGTGCAAATAAAAACAGTGATTTAAAACAAAGCCACCTGCTTCTCCTGGTGTTTATGAACATGAATGCAATTAAATTAATTTCTGGGATGCTTTCTAGATAGTAGTGCCTTTGTGCCATGATATAGCTACATAGATTTAGATGTCAAATTTAGTGTGAGGGAAGGTGGTCTGTGACAATAAGGCTGTTATGTGGCACTTAAATTATTTTGGTTAATTCTGCAGCAGATGTAAAGTGATAATAAGGAATACATATAGATCTCAACTCCTGCTCTGGTTATTTCTTCTGCCTGCTAAGGACTTATCTCAAAAAAGAATAGGAAGCTAGATTTGCCAAATCAGAAACACAAGACATTGTATGAATTATTCTGCCATCCCAAAGCTTATTACTAGTATGGCACAGGCTGGCTCATCCTGCTTAAAGATAAAATGGACAAGTACAAATGAGGGGGTGATGTAGCCAAGAGTGGTCTAGGTTAGGAAGCAGAACTCTTTCAGCTGTGAAATACAAACTGTGTACTATGAAAGGACCTTTGATTTCTGGCTCAAAAAACCCAACCAAAAATCTTGGGGGAAGGAGAAGATTTTGAAAATATAAACACTCCTATGGGTTGGAGCTGTTGACTGACATCAGCACCCTGACCCATTTAATATACTAGATATTGAAGCTTGATTCTTCATTGCAGCTCCTTTCTTTCTTGTGTTCCTTATCTCTTGAATATTATAATTTTCAGCAAGGATTCACATAGCTCTTTTTGCTCTTCCCTACTTCCTCTGTGCAAGGATTCTTTTACTGGTCAAACAACATAATGTATTGTGGTGCTTCAGCAAAGCCAGATGTGGCTCCATGTGTTCCATACCCTAAATAAAACATGTAAGGCAAGACCTTAGGTCACGCGGTTGAATATCTGGGATCAATCTTTGCCATGCTGGGGTGTATCAGTCATATACAGTGTTACAGACCATGGTAACAGCCAGCATCTTTCAGCTAGGATTATGCAGCAAGAATAATAAAATATACAAATACATAATTTTTACACTTCTTGCCACAAACACATAAATCTTTTAAGGACACTAATGTATTAGCACAACCTGATGTATGGAGTAACTTGTAAAGTATGATATCTAGAGAGGAAAAACTCATTATTTTTCTCTTAACACATGAATGGATGCTGTTGCTAGCAATTTTAAAGAGATGACAAATCTTCTCAGATCTGGAGCAAAAAGACCCAGTGTTCTGGGCTGCAAAATCTTCATTCTCTGCAAATACATTTTATTAGAAGAGATTGTAGGATGGTAAAGGGGATGGCACTGAAAAGGTTATTTAGAGAAAGGGGAGTAAAATGTAAGTAACTTGCATTATGTCATAAAATAAACTTTTACAAACAGGTTCAAGAAATTATATAGTACTCATGCAATCAGTTTCATCAACTCCCAAAAACTGTTCACTAACCGTGAGTGAAAAAGGGGAAGATACTCAGTTGAAGTAAAGCGCCAACACATTTCTCAGTGGTTTCGGATGTTAAATAACTACATGTTTTTGCAGCATATGTTCCCATGACCTTTATAGCATGGATTGAAGGATATTTTCATAGGATGTCAGAATGCTTCTCATAAAGGAAGAAATGACATATTTTCAACCTGCTCACCTTCTGAATTGTGAAGCAGCATGTAATTGGAGGGCTGACAGCACAGGCTGTACCCTGTATAACAGAAGTACAAATCCTATTTGTCATGAGCCTCTCCACTATGGAAAATAGGTCATCCTTAAGCATTAGGATTAGGGTTCTGTAGACCTATTTTCATCCTTGATTCTGCACCTGACTTAGTCCTTAATTTTTCAGCAAGTAATTTTTATTCCTCTGTGTTCAGAAGTCTAAAGCCATAGTGCTTGGTCACCCCTTAATGTAGTTCAAACCTGAGTTCAAATCAAAACTTCTGCTGTCTGGAATCAATGTGCCTCTGATTCTGTTTGGGTCACATACAGTAACCATTGTCATGCAGTATTGTTTCTGTATCTGTCTTTGCTGAAAGGACAGACATTGGCTTAAGGCACACCTGGTAAGCTTCATGTATATAAAAGAGGGAGGAAGTTCTGTGTATGTGGAAATAATTCAGCAATTATGTGTGAAAAATGAGGAAGATACAGGAGAGTGAATAAAGAAGGCAGGAGCTTGAAGGCCCAGGCATAGGGGTCATTCTTACCCAGTATCCAAGCACCAGCTGAGTTTCAGTAGCTGGTCACACGTATGCCTGGAGAGGTAAATCCTTCTTTTGGTGGTTGGGATTCTCTCTAACAATACAACAGAGTTACATTTGATCCTGAACCACCACCAAATCAATAATAAAAAAAAAAGTAGCAATATTTAGATTAATATAAGTTGATGCAACAAGGAGGTAGAGAAATACCTTCATTTTTCTTAGGCTTTAGAATTCAGAACTGGAGACTCTCAAACTGAAACTGTGTTTTAAATTAACAATCATTGGGAAAGTTTTGCTAAACTCTGGCTTTTGGTGTATGCAATCAGCACATAGAAGCAATGGTTATATGTTTATACATTGAATAATTTACACATTTATCTTCTGTATCATGCCAGTAAAGGAAAGGAAGAACACATATTCTGTGGAATAATACAGTTTTGTCCTAGACTAGATGAAAATATATTTTTCTAATATAAACCCAAAGAAAAATAATACTCTTGTGGAAGTAGAAGGGGAAACAGGAGGTATTCCATGGTTTACTTCTGACAATAGCTTCTGCACATCCCACTCAAGGCAATATAAACTGTGCTTATATCTTCAGAATCGTGATGGCAATAAGCTGTGATTAATACCCCTTTAATGTCTCATGCAGGAAGTCAAGACTAATTATTCACTTTGAAAACTAAGGGCCTACAGATGAGCTAACAATCTGAAATGCAAATTTCCTCAAAATACTCTGTTTTCCCTATCTTTATCTCTAACTTTCCTGATGAAAACCCCTTTTTTCTTTTAATTACATGAGGTTTTCATTTAATTTGTAATCATATAAAGGTGTATGTGTTTTTTCCAGATAGAGCAGATGGAGCCCAACTGTTTTCCATTTTAGACTGAGTAGCTGGTTATCCTAGGTTTGGAGACCAGAATAAGTATCTTTCCTATGTTACTTTGCAAAAAAATATGGTTTCTGATTAGAATAATGTGCATGTTCTCATAGTGTTTTTCTTGATGCCTCTGAGTTTCCAATGAAAATAATTTTACCACACAGGGTTTCATGATTGTAGATAATTCTTAGATTTAGTCAGAGAGTACTCACCACTGCACGTGAGATAGCACTTACAGAGTGCCCGAAGAGGTGAATTTATTTTAGGGGGAGAAACAAACAAACAAGCAAAATCCCCCCAAACAAACCCCCAACCTAATTTTAAAGTGGATGTTTCACAAGATTGCAATATGTTTGGTCTCCTTGCTATTTTTGTGCAAGTCTGGGACGCTGAGAGAGAGTGTGTGGCAATATCTGCGAATGAGAGGGATTAATGCCCAGTATGGAGTGACAAGTTCCTAGAGTCTTCCCAAGATTAATTTCACACCTCATAATTTCTTGTGGAAGAGTTGTCCAGAAAAGGCTGAATCAATGCAGTGAGATAGGTTGTTTGGTTGAATAGGAACTCCATTCTTACTCTGGACCAAAATGAACCAACATCTGCTTTGGTGTAGTCTTGCTGACTTTACATTGGTGTGTGTAACTTCCCATGAAATTAGGTTGGGCTGAAGCTGGCCCTTAGAAAGTTTAGAAGGTTTGCACCTTCCCATATTTTAAAAAAATGGGTGGAAATCCATTGTCTTAACTCCTGACATTAACTGCTCAGTCATCATCGTATTTTAAAAGGAAATGTCAATTTAAAAAAATGGTAGTATATTCTGCATTAATACAGGAAAATGTACTTTCAATAGCAAAACTGCATGAAAGACATCTCTGCTCCTTTTCTTACCAGCCGTGACTGTCAGCACTTTGCCTTGGTTTTTACAGCTATCACATCTGGCTAAAGATGTGACTTCTGTTAGAAGATCTGTCCTGGAGAGAGGGCAGGTAATAGTTGGCAAACAGGTATGATGCAATTACTCTGTTGTCTCTTGACAACCATATTCAACTTCCTCCAACAGCAGATGGATCAACAGGCTACTCCATGTGTGTGTGGATAATAGAGTAGGAGAGCAGTAAGTATCTAGTGGAGAGGGCATGTTAAAGGCTGTCAACTTTTAGGACTGATGGAAGACCCTTTCAAGATCATTAGTGAAAGAAGATGTTGAACTTCTTCCTCAGTTTCTTTGTTCTGTATAATTTTTTTTCCTTAGTGAGCACTGAGAATAACTCTTCAAAGTCCAGTGCAGTCATGCTGTGATTCCCAGTCTGGTTCTGCACAATCTAGCTTACACCTGAGGCACTGTAACTATATTAATGCAATGGTCTACCCCTGCTAATTAACTCTGAGCTAGCTCACACTTCTCAAAATAGTGCTGGAAACCATCTAAATATTTACTTGTGAGGGAGAAGGTGGTGTACTGGAGAGCCATGGCCCTGCTTTCCACTTTTCCCATTAGTATCATCCAATTGCTTACATTTGCCTGGGCACCTGACAGGGTTGCAGTTACTTATCTGGCTCTGTTCACTTGGAAATTGTGAGGAGGAGGTTTTGGATAAGCACTATACAAACACTGAGCTTAGAGATAATTTGCAATGTAGATAGACATGTACCATATGGATAGACAAAACAGATGGTGGGTGAGGGAGGAGGAGAGTTAGGAACAGAAGCACAGAACAGTGAACAGATTTCCTCCCAGTTGTCCTAGAGTCTAGTACAGGGTCAAAATTAGAGCCCAAATTCCTTGGCCTGAAGGCTGGTTTCTTATCAGTATTGCTCAAGTCAGGGAGCGTTCTTTTTTTATTCCCTTAACTCATTTGCTGACTTTGAGTATTTCTATTACCTCCCAGAGAATTTAAACGGGAGTTTGTCTTTATGTCCGAAAAGTTTAGAGATTTTCTATTCACAGTGGTTCTCATCAGGAAAGGTCAGAATAAATGACATTTTTCATAGTCAGTCTAGTTTAAAACCTGGCCATGGTTCATGCATAACAACAGCAACAATTTGCATTTATATAGCACCTTTCCTCCCTTAGGACCTCACAGTGCTTTATAAACCATATGTGGGAATAACTTCACTGAAATAACAGTGGAAAATCCTCCTTGAAGTCCTGCAGCCTGGGGGATAGCTGAGGGGCAGCATACAGTCCAGCACAGCTGCACAGCCCATAGAGGAAAGCATTGGGAAGGTGCTGTTTCTCACTACACAACACTGCTAGATGAAGGGAAAACACAGTTAAATTGCATAGGAGAAAATTTGGCTTGAATGCACTTTGAGAGGGTATTATACCTCTTGAATTGTGATAAAATTTCATGATCACTGGTCATCAGGGCTTTGTTTTTCTGCTGCTGCTGTAGGATAATACCTCTGACAGTACAAGACATTATTATTATACTGGCTCAGGGTGAACATATCCATATATTTCGGCGTTCACACTGTCCTCAGTCAGTATATTTATTTGGGTTAGAAGATTCCTAGCAAACTATGTTTGGTAATATATACGGTCCAAATTATCAGCTGAACCTCTCTGCTTCAATCTGTCAATATTAGCATGGAGATTTTTTTTGTTACACAGTGCCTTATCCTCCAAAAAACCCCTCCAAAACTAAACTTGTATAGTCATACACTTTCTGCTTACTTAGAGAGCAGTGATGAAGGTACTGAGATGAAAGTATTATCTGCCAGAAGATCTACAATAAATGGAAAAAGTTCTGTTAAGTGGGTTTGACTTAGGTAAAAATGTGCATGGTTCTCATTACTAAATTAATCACTTCAGCTACTGAAAAATAAGTTACATACATCTCCACACTGTCCTTTGGAAGTGATAAAGCAGTGAGGGAGCAAAGGATACAATGACAGACAGGCTTTCTGTGACGTCAACTTGCCACAGTGCTTTTCAAGGTGAGCATGAGGTGTTTTTTTGTTTTTTTTTTGGTGTTATTTTTACTGAGTCATAGGAAAAATGAGTTTAGAGATGAGTATAGCCTATCAAATATGCCATTAAGTTTGCCATTGTCCTAATCACTGGACATACAATTCCTATTAGGGGGCAGGCAGAGTTTAGTGCATGCTTGAATCAGAGGGAGGCTTGTACCCTACAGCATTCAGTGAGACCAGCAGTAGTACAGCTCTTCTTTAACATCTCAGTCGTCTCTGAGGGCACTCCTCACGCTGTCCTCAAGGACACCTGTGGCAGTGCCTGACTGGCTTGGGCAGGAGTTGGTGGTACTCACCCTCTACTCCGAGTGAGCCCCCAGCAGGGCTGACTCAGCGCTGCCACCTCTGCCACGGCACTCATAGAGGTGAGGACCAGCGTTCCTGCAGGGAACTATCGAGTTATTAAAACCCATAGTGATGATATAAAAATAACATTCCCCTGAGGATATAATTAGTTTTGCGTGAGAGGAGGGCTGACAAATGCCCCTGAGAAAGACTATTATTGTTACTGTTGGAGTGCAAAATGTTGTAATAACAGTCTGAGAGGAAACTGGCTGCTTAAATGACAGGTTACCAAACCTTCTCCCAATCATAAAGTGCCTTCTTTTTTTCCTAGTATTTTATTTTTTATTACTATGACCAGGGGAACTCTTTGTAACAAGGTGTTTAGTTCTTGTGACTAATCTGCTCAAAGAAAAACAAATGCCTGTAACCTATTGTTATTCAGCACTGTTTTACTTAAACCATATTTCACTTAAGAAACACCTGAAAAGCGTTTTTCCCCCCAGCCCTGCCTTTAAATAAATATTTTGTAGTACAGGTGTGTGTTTAGGTCACTAAGTTGTGTGGTATTGTTTCAGTTACTTGGGTGGATGATCGAAAATGAGTAAAGTGTAAAAGGAGAAGATGTCAGTATAGAAAGGGAGATAAGGGAGAAGACAGATGTCTATAAAATTGTAAGTGACACCGAGAAAAATAGAGAATAAAGTGATGGAACTCTTTGCCATAGAGTGTTGCATAAAATGAAAATTCCTATGGGCGCCTAAAGTAAATATGCAAGCACATGGGAGTAGGAAAACAAGAAAATAGGTATCCCCATATATGGTTGTGTTTCCTTCATTTCATGAGGTCCCTGAGCTACAAAACACTAGGTGGGAGGGTGCAGCCTGAAGGCTTGTCACTTCAAATTTTTACTGTTCTTGTCCTCTTTCCTTGACTTTGCTGCTGGTCAGCTAGAGTCAGGTTACTGGGCCAGCTGGATCTTTGGTGTGGCCAAGTGACTTGTTCCTCATTTACTGAATTTCAAGTTGTCCAGACAAATCATTCCTGCCTGTCAAATTTTCAGGTGCATGTTGTATAAAGCATTGCAGTACTTATGTTTTCTAGAAATGTTAAAAGTAAATGGAAAAAAAGAGATTGTTTGTATACTTTACAGGGGAGACTAAAAGATGGGGGATTCTTGATATCCTGGTCTAACTTTATCGTGGTCCCTTGGGCTGCCTTTAATGCAGGTGAGCTGAATCTGATGTGAATTAAGGATGGCACCAGAGTCCTCCCACACTGAACTGATTTTGAGCAAAAGTCACAGTTGGAATGGGAGGAGTGGGTGTCCCCAGGCTGGATTCTGACCTGGAAAACACCTCTACTGCTATTTCTGGCTATGGAATAGAGGCAGAGCCCCAAGACAAACCAGTGCTTCAGAATATGATTAGGAAGGAAGTCTCCTTCTTCTTCCTTGATACCTACCCAAGGGCTCTAAATGCTTTGACTAGCTCAAGGGATACCTTGGGGCAAAACATTGTTTGTGATTCTTGTACTTGGTGGGACAGACTTCTCTGGGTTCAGAGGTGTTTTGAGTTGCTGTATATAAAGGAATTCTCCCTATCTGCCTCTTGCTTTCTCCCTTTTCCCCCTTGCCTCTCTCTGCTTAACAGACTGAGCCAATGGGGACCCTGGAGCTCTCTGTGGCTGTTTTATTCATAGATTTAGCCCCTTTCTTAGTGCAGCAGCTTCATAAAATATTTCTCAAGGACAACTTTTCTCCCTAAAGGTTTGCTCAGCAGCGATGACTGTCTCATCTAGGTAATCTATTCTGATTAATTTGACTTTAGCTGTCTTGCTGCTCCAGCGGAGTCCAAATTTGTCAAGGACTTAAATATATATACACACATACACGCCAGGGAAGTTTCACTAAGAAAAAAAAAACCAAACCAAAAAACCAAAAAA
>VYZP01054738.1:4826-16826 GCA_013400635.1 Hypocryptadius cinnamomeus
TAGGTTGGATGTTAGAAAAAGGGTCTTCCCCCAGAGGGTGGCTGGGAACAGGAACAGGAACAGGCTTCCCAGGGAAGTGGTCACAGCACCAGCCTGACAGAGCTCAGTGAGCATTTGGACAGTGCTCTCAGGCACAGGGTGTGACTCTTGGGATGGTCCTGTGCAGGGCCAGGAGCTGGACTCGATGGGTCCCTTCCATCTCAAGATATTCCATGATTCTATGAATGAAGTTACAAAAAATAATTATGCAGAAGCAAATTAGTAAAATGCTGTCATACATATGTAGTAAATGATTAGTCACACTGAGAACCCAAATGAAGCAGGACAAATCACCCAAGATATACTAATCACCTTGAATACAAGAGATTCCACTAGACACTTCCTTCTTCTGGGTCCATCTGTATCAGAAAAAGCAAAACAGGAGTCCACAAAAGTCCTGCAAATGGGTGAATGAGATGGGCCAGGAATACTGGATGGCCTAAAGAGAAGTCCTTGTGTCATATAACTCTTCAAGCTGTTGTTTTGGGGCGGGGGGGTTGTTTTCTTTTTTTACCTATAATGGAAGTGGCAGGTTCTGTCTATCTGGTCACAGTTTTCAGAAACTCTTGAAATGTTTTTGAAAAGGAGTCTCTTATTTCCACCTTACCTTTTACAAGCTCTACACACCACCATACTTAATTCTAATACTTACTTAGGGGGACACTAAAGCATCTTTCCATCTTTCTATCTCAGAAAGGTTGGGTTGGTAGGAATCTTGAATTTCCCCTGTCCATGGGCGGGGACAACTTCCATTATCCCAAGTTGCTCCAAGCCCTGTCCAACGTGGCCTTGAACACATCCAGGGATGGGCAAGCCCCAGTTTCACTGGGCAACCTCTTCCAGTGCCTCACTGCCCTCACAGTAAAGAATTTACCTATGTCCTATGTGTCCTTGGATTTCTTTAAAAATATATTAATTTTCAATTTTTCTTTATTAAGGAAAAAAAAAGATACCAATGTTTCTGTCTCTGTAATTCTGTTTCTATCTATAGATATGAGTTAGAACAAACGGAGACAGTGCTAAGGAATGAGTATGCGGAAGGATAATACAAATCCTTTGCACATATCACAACATCTGAGTTTGTAGTTCAGAATCTCTGGCTGTTTGCATTTATTTTCAGTGTCTGGACCTGTGTGCTGGAGGGACACACCAACACAGCAGTTCTCAAGTTGAAAATAACTTTGCTATATTTTTTATTGGATTTTACATTTAAATTAACTATGATTACCTATTGCATAATTCTCATATTCATGTTTGCTATCTGGTTATTGACTGAATAATTCAAAACCCTAACATTGCAATACCTGTGCATTAACAATTATAACAATAATTTTTTTAAATGAGCACAGATTCTAACTGCACTATTTATCTTAAAAATGAGCCCAAGTCAAAATATTCATATCCAGGTCTCAATTTCCCTGCTTTTCAGGTGATATAGATGTACTGCTGGCTTTTAACTTACATTCCATTTAAATAACCTTTGCATTTTTGTTTTTGCTTGTTTATCTTCATCAAGACAAAATAAACTGGAGGATTCAAGTGGCTTTTTTTTTTTTTAGAGATTCATCAAAGAAGAATAAAAAATACATTTTTATGAGATAGTGTGGCTGAGCTGAGCTGAGGAGCAGGTGTCTGCTATGCATGCAGAAGGATTCACTTGCTGTCAGTGTGTTTAAAGCTGGAGAAGCCAGCCAGCACTGTAAGCTCTTCAGCTTGTAAACTCTGGTTGCTGATGTGATGAGAAACAGTGAATGTTCTGCTTACAAATTTAGACTCTTCATCCCAAGAGGCTTCTACTAGATCCCAGGCTCTGTGACAAATCCAGGTTCTTTTTCCATGGCCCATATATTTCAGAACAATAATATATGTCATATGTGTGGCTTCTGGAAGCCCAGAAGAAAGTGGTTTACTTCTTGTGCAATGTGAGCAGCTCTTTCAGTCTCCATGAACACAAGCCACAGGGCTCTCTGAGAAGCAGGAGGGAATAAATAGAGAATTGGAATATATATGTTATTTTTTCTGTCAGTTGTTCTCTTCTGTTGTTTATAAGACTTGCCTTCCTAGTTTATATGCCAATACAGGTAAAATAATAACTGCAAGATAATAAATAATGTATTGTGTAAAGTCTAACAAACTGGAGTTGTGTGAGAGTTGCAATCAGAGTTCCACCAGTCTCTCTCCACTGCCTGGCTGGGAGCAATGCACTGAGTAACACCCTTCAGTGCAATTCCTTGGCTTGGGGCAATCCCAGGCACAGGCTGTGCAGGGAATGGATTGTGAGCAGCCCTGGGGAGAAGAACAGGGGGGGTGTTGGTTGATGAGAAGCTCAAAATGACCCAGCAATGGGCACTCACAGCCCAGAAAGCCAAATGAGTTCTGGGCTGCATCCAAAGCACCGTGGGCAGCAGGGGAGGGAGGGGATTCTGCCCTGCTGCTCTGTTCTGCTCTGGTGAGACCCCACCTGCAGAGCTGCACCCAACTCTTGTGCTGTCAGCAGAAGAAGGAGAAGGACCTGTTGAAGTGAGCCCAGGGGATGCCATGAAGATGATCAGAGGGCTGCAGCAACCCAGAGAAGAGAAGGCTCTGAGGTGACTTTGTACCAACTCCTGATATCTACAGGAAAGCTGGAGAGGGACTGTTTCCAAATAGAAAGGACAGGTGGAGTGAACAGGACAAGGGGCAATGGCCTTAAACTGGCAGAGAGCAGGTTTAGATTAGGCATCAAAAATAAGTTCTTTACTGTGAAGGTGAGTCACTGGCACAGGCTGTCTGGAGAAGGTTTGGCTGCCCCATCCCTGGCAGTGTCAAAAGCCAGGTTGGATGGGACACCCTGGTCTAATGGAAGGTGTTTCTGCCCATGGAAGGGTCATTGGAACTTGATCATCTTTAAGGCTGCTTCCAACTGAACCCACTCTACAATTCTATGATTTACTATTGAATGCATTTACATAAATAAGGGAAATGAATGACACAGTTTTGTGCCCTTTTTCCTTCTTATTTCTTACTTCAGAATTATAAACAAGCAAGAAAAGCCAAGTTTCCTAGTAATACTCATCATGGATTAATAAAAGTACGGATGACAAATACTGGATGGAGTAGAGCAGTTGGATGGAGCAGAGGAGCCTGCAGACACCAGAGTTTGCAGAGACAGCAGAAGACAAGGTATCTTGAGACAGCACACATGAGATTGTTAGTAAAGTGAATGATGCATGGTAGGCAGCAGATCAGGAGAGGAGAAAATGCAGGAGCCTGCCTTGTTCTGCCTGCAAGGCATTTTGAGAAAGATAGAATATATCTTCTGAAGAAGCAGTATGGATGGGAAAAGTCCAAAATTATTAGAACCACTATTTTTCTTCATGATATTTCATGTTTATGAGGGAAATAAGGGCAGGAATGCCACAAAAACAGCTGTTGCTATGCACTCTATAAAATTGTGCTTTTTGCACTGTCTCAAGCCAAAAATTAAAGAAACATGATGAACCCAAATAGAAAAAAAAATAATGAAACTTCTTCCAACAAACCTAAAACCTGAAGATATGAGCTAATGAGCTTATACTACCCAAACCCTGTTTTAACCTACATCAGCTCTTTGTCACTCAGGACATGGTTTATATTCTGACTTCTGAAACAGTTGGAATAAATAAATCACCCAAGCAGCAACTGCTTGAAACATGAATAAAATCTTATGAGTTGACCTGATGTATTATTACCAGAAATTATATTGGCTCCTGAAAAAAGTGGCAGTCATGATCACTTGAGTTCACAAACTGTCAGTTCCTTCCAAGGTGCCAGCATATTGCCTCCAGAATATTTGAATTCCATAAAGACAACATTGTAAGAGATTTTATCAGAATATTTATGAAATGAATTACTGGAAAAGTTGCTGTTATTTGTTTTATTTAAAGGAAGTTTATAGGTGAAAACTTGTCTAGTTTCTGTATACGTATTAAATGAAAGATTAGCTGTGTTTCTTTTAGAGATGGATTGTGTGAACTCTTAAATATTTTTTCATATTCATTTGGAAAAATAACTCTAAGAATGCCATTAACTCTATATTTATCCAGAAAAAAATTATATACACTGAAAAAAAGTAAATTATTGTATTCACAACCACTGTAACAAGGTTACAAATTTTGCATTTTATAACATTCACTAATTCCATCATTCACGCATGCCTATAGTGGACCCTGTGGTGAAGTGTCTCTACTAAACAACTTCAGGTTTACACAGAAGCAAATAAGAGAAAAACATTTTACAGAACACAGAGGATTTGTCATGCCAGGCATAAAGACAAAACAAGATCTGTTTTTCAAAGCTACAAGCTTATTCTCCCATTAGCTGAACATTGGTGGAAATTTTTACAACCCTTTTAATCTCTCCTTGACACTTTTCCTTTCTAAAAATATCTGGTACATCTTGCTGGCACATACAGGACCAAAACCCTTATGAATTTATAGTGAACCCACAAAGCAGAAAATCTGGAGTTTGGGGTGATGTCAGTGTAAGGAGGACACACACAAACCATGGCAAAGGCCTTAGCAGCTCAGCTGGGAGCTTACAAGGTTTTTCTATCCTCATGCATGAGGAATGCGACTCCCCGTGAATTCAATTGTGGATCAGATTTGTCTTTCGAGATTAAAGCCCTCATTAATACGTTGGGAGGATGTGAATTCAAAGAAGGAGTTTGACAGTGATGAATGTCACTGTGCATGCTGAGAACTCCTGCTGCACATTTCATTAACATGGATCTTGCAAACATGTTCTTGTTATAAATCCACCCCAAGTTCACAAAAAACTGCCACAAGGCCGGTCACATTTTAAAGTTTCCTGAATTTTGAAAGATTTTACTGGATTGAAAAAGATTCTTTGGATAACATTTTGGCCATGCTGATGCCAAGAGGAGTTTTGCTGTTGATTTTAGCAAGGTGTGGCTGACCCTGGCTGGACACCAGGTGCTCACCTTGGACCTCCATGGGCTGCAGGGGCAGAGCTCCTCTCTGGGGTCTTCAACACAGCCTGAAGGAGAATCTTTGCTCTGGTACCTGGAGCACCTTGCCCCCTTCTTCACTGATCCTGGTGTCTGAAGAGTTTTTTCTCTTGCATATTCCCAGTGCTTTCTCCAGCTGCTATTGCACAGTTTTAGGGGGTTTTTACCCTTCTTAATTATGTTATCCAGAGGCACTTGCAGCTGCTGCTGATGGGCTCAGCCTCAGACAGCAGTGGATCTGTCTTGGAGCAAGCTGGCATTGGCTCTATCAGGCATGGGGAAAGCTTCTCTGGAAGTTTCTCTCAGAAGCCACCCATGTATCCCCCCTGCTGTCAAAACATTGCCATCAAAACCCAATACACAAGGCCAGCATTTGCAGTCTAATGGCTGAAGAAGATATCTGTAAAACCAGCAAGTATTCAACCAGCCACTGGTTAGAGCTTGCACTGATCTATGCCCTGCTCATGTTAATGTGGCTACAGCTCAAATCTGCAGTCTTCAGAAAATTCAGTTATCTGCTTGCAAGCACTGGTTTGTGCAAAGATACTTCGTATTTTAACCAAAAAAACTATAGCAAATTGCAACTCACTGTGCTCTGTGAATTGTCTGTGAATCTGTATTAAACAAAAATAAAGCCCAGAACTCGTGAACAAAGTCTTACTCTGTTTTCCCAAATGCAGTTACAGAGTTTCTTCAGCAGAGGAAGACACAGCAAGGAAAACACAATTGTTTTTGTGTTGAGACCCGATTGAAAACTTGAGGACTGTCCTTGCCCTTTTGTTCTCCCAAGCATACACCCCTGCTTGCCTCTGAGTCGTAGAAAAATAACAAGTCAGTAAATGTGGTGGTTTGCTGTGAAGACTGCACCAGTGAGACAGTGGCTGTGTCCTGATGGTTAACAACGAAAGGCCTTCTCAGACTGGCACACGAAATTCAGGGGCAGTGCTCATCATGTGCCTGCAGCATGGTCTTGGTTCCTCTGGGGCTTTCCCTCGATGCTCCTCAAAGCCACAATTTGTGCTGCAATGAGGTGCTGAACAAAAAGGCAACCACAGTTTTGTCTCATGAAACAAACCAGGATGTGCCCCCTTCACACAAACAGCCTGACACTCAGGACCCCTGGATACAAAGCAAGTTTTGTTTTTAAAGCTTATTTGGCTTCAAGGTTACAATAATGTTAAACATAATTTCTTTACATGCAATGCAGAATCTACAAGCGTTAAACTGAAGAAGGAACTTGCCCATATCTTAAAAATACTTGGTCAAAGTTTGGGATTTGCCTCAAGGCTCTAAAAATCCTAAAAAATAGGTCACTTAGAAATAGTCTATCTCATATTCCCAGTTACTGTTTGTTATTTTCCCAAACACATATGAAACAAACCCCCTCCACCATACCATCTTTCAAAATATTGTGGAAATTATCCTAGTGTCAGCTACACACTTCATAACATCCCCACCAGGAAACTGGATTGCACATTTCTGGGGAAAATAAAATTCAGCATATATCTTTCATCCTGTTTTTATCCTCTTTCTCCATGGAAAATATTCTCACTTTGGCAGCAAATTTGGTAAAGTTTCAGTCTGTGAGAGGAAAATTATGTGGTGGTTTGTTTTTTGGGGGTTTTTTTTGTTTTTTGAGGGGTTTTTGGGGTTTTTGTTCTTTTCTCTACTGTTTGGGTTACTTTTAATCCTTTTTGGAGACCTGATATAACCTTAGTTTTGTACATATTTGCACTCGAGTCAAATATCTGACTGAGATAAATGGCCACAATGAAGCTCCTTGGAAAATTGAGCTGTATCACTCCCGCCTGTGTTGGAGAGCTCCTATATAATAAGATTACAAATGCTTTTTCCTTACTGCCCCAGCTCCAACAAAAAGAAAAAAAGAGAAAGATGAAATGTTGATGTCCTCTGACCAGCTGATAGTCTCATTTGCTATTTCTATTCTTAAAATTTGTTATGTTATTTAAGAGCCATTATTGCTTTTACATGACGCTTCATTCAGAAAGGGTTACATGAAAAATTCAGCTCAGCTAATCAGCATAACCAGCTTAGTGATAGAAATTTCCCATAGAAAACAGGGGAGACACAGAAGGAAAAAAATCAGCAGAAAGACCTGATTTATTTTTGTGATCAACTACTGACTTGTGGTAATTTGGAAAAGTTCAGAACAAGGAGAACCAACATTGGCAGGACAAAGAAAAATGTGATCAAATGATATTCCAGTGCTCACAATGAAACCATTGCACACTGCAGCTGATGTTCGAATTTCAATCCTCAGAGACAGAGAGCTGATCCAAATGCCAAGGTCTTTTGAAATTGTCATACACACTTGGACTTAAAAAGATGCGGATTTTGATTCTGTTTCAGCTCCCACCAAAATATGTGGGCTTTGAGCCCATCATTTAAGACATTTAATCCTCTTACCTGAATCTTCACAAAATTAAATAGGTTCACAAAACCTTTGAAAGCACAGAATATTTCATGTGATCACCACAGAGAGATAACACAGGGTGCCCATAAACACACTGAAATCTCCAAAATCTCCACCTCTACCTGAAACTGCTTTGCCACTGTCTTCCAACACCTCAGAGAATTTACAAGGAAGCTGTAAGTACTCTCTTCTCTGGGATGCATGGTAGCAGCTCAAGAGACAGCAGGTACACGTTGTTCCACGGGAATTTTCATTTGGATTTAAGAAATAAGATTAATTCATCTTGAGAAGAATTAAACACTGAAACAGGCAGCCCAGCAAAGTGGTGGAATCCCCTTGGCTTATAAATATTCCTTGGCTAGACACTCCTCTGGAAAATTGAATCTAAGGCCTTGGCTGGAGATTGGTACAGATGATCTCCAGAGGTGCCTTCCAACATGGAATTTTCTGTAATTCTAACCCATAATTCACCACTTCCATTATTTTTTAAATTACATTGGTAGTGCTCAAGAAGTAGTAAGTTGTGAAAAGCACATGTTCACCTAATATATGAAAACATGAGAGAAATATGATCATTAAGCTCTGTCCATCAGATTCAGGCATTGCTTGAAAGCCAAACCAAACGTTCAGCTGGGTGAGAATCTCTAGACCCTGGTGACAAGTGCTCTGTCTATCCCAGCTGAACTGGGGATGCCTGGGCACAGAGACCAAGGGGCAGTGGGGGTTCTGTATCCGTGTTAGCAAACTGCATTGTCTCCCAAAGAAGGACCTGCAAGCCAATGCTTCTTTGGGCAGGCCAGTCCTCACTGCCAGGAGCTCCTGAAAGTTCAACCTGGCACAGCCAACGCTGCTGCTAGATAACGTTCAAACCATTTATCAGACAGGTAACAGCTGTTCAGGAACCAGAAATGCCCCTGGGTAAACTGGGATTTTAAGCCTAAAAATATGAGAATGGGAGGAAATAGGTCCTTACTTCACTGCACATAGGCTAGCAACCAAATACAAGTTAGCACAAAGAATTAATTCATTAGACTACAAAAGCATAAGTTTACTTTCAAACCAAAATAAAAAGTACTCAGCTTGTGGAACAGATATAGTAAAAGTATCTTATAAGTCTGTAAAACATAAAATTCTACATTATTAATGGTTTTATTAGTCAAGGGAAGGGTGGGAAATTAAACAAACACAATGTCCTTGCTGTCTGAAAGGAGATAAATTGCTCACATGAGTACATCCAGTGTTATGGTGGATTGGACTAACGGTTTGACTCATCACTCTTTTTTGTCTGGGCCCCAGCTCACTGACAACACCATTATAGAACTTATTTCCTAATTCTTCAACAGGCTTGTATTGGGTTTGTTTTGCCAGATTTTGGTGGTGGAGGCCCACAGAGGTGACTCCTGTGAGAAGTTGCTGGAAACTTCCTTCCTGTGTGAGAGAGCCAATGACAGACAGCTCCAAGGTGGACCCACCAGTGGTCCAGACCAAGCCCATCAGCAGTGGTCGTGATGCCTCTGGGATAATGCACTAACAAGGGGGGATAAAAGTGCTCAACTTCTACAGCAGTCAAGAGAGCTGAGAATACACAAGAGGAACAGCTCTGCAGACGCCAAGGTCAGTGCAGAAGGACGGGGAGGAGGTGTTCCAGTCCCTTGCAGCCTCTGGTGCAGACCATGGTGAGGCAGCTGTGTCTCTGCAGCTCATGGAGGTCCATGGTGGAGCAGGGAACCACCTGCAGCCCAGGAAAGTGCCACACCAGAGCAGATGGATGCCCGAAGGGGGCTGTGACCCCAAGGGAAGCCCGTGCTGGAGCAGGTTGCTGGCAGGACCTCTGATCCTCTGAGGAACCCATGGTGCAGCAGCCTTTTCCAGAAGGACTGCACCCCATGGAAGTGGGGTACACATTCCAGAGTCCCATGTGCTGTTCAGTGTGAAGGCTGTGCCACAGCTTAGGCCTCTGTCACTTGCAAGCAGGGCAGACATGGGCAGGGAACACCTGAGCCCAAACAGAAGACATGCCTCCATCCATCAGTCTGTGTGCATCTTCCCCACCTACCACTGCTCCTTCACAGAACAAATGGCCTAGAGCTGGGCCAGGTGCTAGAAAACTTGCTCTGTTTTTCATAGAAGCAAGTCAGAGTGGGCAGGATGTCCATTTATTTGGTTTCTATGGGACATCCTGAAGGAGCAGTGGTTACACAGCCCCCTGCTTCTCTGTACAACACACTTCAGACACTCCCTGGCATTGTGCTGTGGACTCCTGTGGGCATTCACAGAGATGGGAAGGAGAACCCAAAGGGATTAGAGGAGTCCTGACAGCACACACAGTGCTGAAAAACCACAGTGTAGATCAACAATAGCATGTGATGACTTTTACCATTACTTTTTCACATGGTGCCTTAGGTAGAACCATCCTACTCATCCAAAACCAAACCATCACACAGCAGGGACTTTCACACAGCACTTTTAACTTGCCCCTGCCTGTTCCATCTGCCTCTTCTACAACTCAACAGCAGCCTCAGGCATCATGTCACAGCTAAAGATATTTCCATGTAACTAATAGACTGTTACTGCAGAGAGCTGAGTCTGGGCTCAAAAATTGAGGGATGATAAAGGCTCCATGGACATAGCATGCCTCAATTTCATGGGATGACCAGCAAGACTCTGCACCCAAGCAGGATGTGTGCTGGGGATGGAGTGGATCTCTGAACACCTGCCCTGCCCAGCACTGATGCCACATGAGAGGAGGGGTGTGCAGAGATGTCCTGGAGACAGCGCTGTGTGAGCAGCCCCAGCGCTCAGCTGACAGCCTATCCCACTAAGGGGTCTGGCTGCCAGGACCTGAAGGATATGCAGGCGAGTTTGGCAGTATTTTGTGGCAGGTGAACAAATGCTATGTGTGTTCTTACACTGCCATCTTGTGACAGGCAAAAGTAACATTTGTGCACTGACACTTGACAAATACATTTATTACAACTATTATAAAATGGGAGTTACAAGCAATTTCCAATAGCATGCTACTGAAAACTAATGCAGGCAATCAGTCTGCTAATTAGCTACAGGTCATTCATTACGTTGAGTTTTTTCATCTGAAATTTTGAACATTCATGTATCACTAAAATTTTGAACATTTTTTCAAACATAACAAAGTCGCATTCTCTTAACATCTGTATCTCATTTTGGACAAAAATCAAGTCTGGGAACAATGGACAAATTTTGACAAAGCCATGGTAATTAAAAAAAAAGCCAGTTAACTTTTTTTTTGTTTTGTCCTTTGAGGGGGAAAGTTGGCAGACTTTGAAGACTTCAAACATCCTTCCTTTACCAAAAAGGATCTTTCAGAATGCAGTGTTTCTCAGTAAGGACTTATTTGATGCAACCACTTTCTTGGAAGTTTCTTGGAACTTTCTAGCTGCCAAGGCTTTAGCTTCAGTTCTCAGATGCTGATCTCACACTCTGCATTGTTCTGCACACTGATTATATAATAGATTGACATTTTATTAAAAATTGTTCCTTCAGGTAGTTGGTGTCATGAGTCTTAAACTGCTTTGAAAAGCACTAAAACCTTAAACTGACATTGTTTGGAAGCCAAAGGAGGGACTATAACCTGGGGCTATCACTCCTGCTGTTATCTAAGCCATGAGAAAGGCTCTGTATCAACTTCTCAATCAGATTCAACTACAAATTGATTTTCAAACAGTTACCTGTTTCAAAATTTTCATCAAAACATCAGCAATGCTAGAATTTACAACACTTCAGATGAAAAAGTAGGGTCAGTAGAATAGTAATGGCAAAAGACAGTTTATGAGATTGCTGAGGCACAAAAGATACAGTTCCACAGCAGATGCTGAATTCCAAACTATTTTGTCATATAGAGTTCTATGCCTCTATTCTGAATTACACAAATTACCTGCAAAGGTAAACAAGGCAAATGGATGCACTCAGGAAACCATTGATTAATCCCCTCAGTAATCAATGCACCTGGAGTTCCCTGAATTACCAGAGATCTCCAACTGGAAGCTGTTCTACAGCTGCTGCTGCCTCCTCTGGAGAAGTTCCTTTTGTTCACTGCCAAAGAGACTGAGAGGTGACATGCAGTGATAAAGTCAGTGTGCACAGCCTCTGCCTCAAAACTCGAGTGGAGGGAGTGCAGATTGTTAAATGGAACTGGGGGGAAGCAGTGGGGAACTGCAGGGCAAATACCCTTGTGATAAGCACAATATAAAGACCAGGTTGATGTGGCCTGTCTACCAATGTCCCACAGCCCCATATGGAAGGACAGTGTGGATAACTTATTCCAGACACCTTGTTCTCTTTCTGTTTTCCAAAGAGAAAGTTGGTACCTCCGTATTTTAATAATTAGAGATATCTTTATTTTGAGAATTGAAATTGTGGAATATGTAAATGTAAAGGAAGAAACAAAAGAGGCTTCTACTTATCTCTGCATCTACATATTTCTGGTGATATAAATCCAGAATATGTGTGTATGTATACATAAAAAAGTGTGTGTGTATATATATATATATATAAATATATATAT
>VYZP01054739.1:0-13004 GCA_013400635.1 Hypocryptadius cinnamomeus
AAAGCTTGAAACTACCATATCAGGTATTTATGGAGCATATTTTTTGATTAAAAGTTCCCTGAATTTTCATTCCAAAACCAGAGTAATTTGGATAATTCTCACTCACTGAAAGTGAAATTAAATTACTTGAGATCTGTGGCACTGAAGTGGGCAAAATTCTACTGGAGTGCAGTTAGTTAATGCAGGAAAGATCAGTGTCAAATAAAACTTGCACAATATTTTCTATCCCAAATCCTCAGAAACACAGTAAAATGAAAGATAAATTCAGTAAGACTCCTGGGAAGGATTTCTGGTCTTTCACTTCCTTCCACTACCAAGTTATTCTCATTCTCTGACCACATATTTTGAGAAAGCCTCATATTATTAGACAAAATTATTTTCAAATTGAAAAGACAAAACCAAAAGACAGTTACAAAAATTTAAAGGCTTTATTTCATTCTAAATTAAAAAAAAAAAAAAACCGATATCATTGGATTTTCCAGAATCAGCTTCTCAGCTGAATACAACTATCTTACACAGGTCCAAGCTGATAGCTTCCTGATTACCNAGGTCCAAGTTGATAGCTTCCTGATTACCCAAGCTGAGGTCCTAACACATAAAATCATGTTCCTAAGTATCAAGATATTCTTTTACTACAAGAAGGTTGTCCTTCAGGATGCTAACATGGTGGAGAAAGGAAATACCCCCTTACCTGAAGAAAAAATAAGGAAAACATTTACAGATAAAACCAAAATATTTATTCAGTTCCTTCTACCTGTCATCCAATATGAAGTAGGAGCTATGTTCAATATCAAATATATCAATAAATTTCATCATTAAATTAATTCATTTTAAGTAATAGAAATCAGAAATTCTAACTGTGCCACTGGTAATCACTAAGTGGCCATTGGTCAACAATACAGAAAATTATTCAATATTTACCAGGTCAGTCCTAAACAAAATGGTTAGATGATACTGGTAATTTATGCTAAGCCCCTATTACAGGAAAGAACATGGAAACTGGATAGCTTTGTTACCTTGGCTACCAATTGCCTCTAAAAAAAATTATTTTCTGGTGCCCAGTTATGTAGAATCCTATTCTCTTCTCCTCTCCCTACTCACTCACACAAAGATGAGGTGGATGAAGCCCCACAAAACAGCTTCCAGCTTCCTGAATAAAACTGAGGGAGTGCATTTATAAATAAATTCTGACACTTTCAATCTCATAATTTCCTTGCAGGAATATTGTCCTTCCTGCTGAAGCAAAAATGGAGCCTTAAAAATGCTGTTAAAAGTTCTTCATACCATGGTTTATTTCACTTTCACCATTGTTGTGACAATGGGACAGAAGAAGAAATTTATTGAAATTTAATGAAGGAGAACATTCTAGAAGTCTTGGTCAAAAATATCCTTTCACTTCTCTTAAACTATTTACTATTCCATTTTTGTTTGAAAAGCTTTCACAACATAACAGAAATCTACACAATTCAACCCTTTACTTTTGCTAGTCTGCTTGCAAGTTAGAGCATTACCCAGAAAGCTCATGATCTGAATTTTGTGATCTTTTTGAATTACATGCTAAAATTATCACCCAGCTTCATTAGATAATGCATATGCTGAGATGCTGATACACCTGCTATCCACAGGAGCAGCTGCTCAGTGACAGCATTTGTTACTGGCAGAATGAAGACATTTGGGACAAAAACACTCTCAGCTGTGATGTTCCTCACTGTGGTGCCGTGGGAAGGCCAGGAAAAATTATTTTGGTTGTGAATCTTGCAACAGTAACTACAGAAAGGAGAGCAGGAACCAAAAGCACGGTATTTATCATTGACACTGAGTGTCATAATCAGCATATAAAAGGGACTCTCCTCATGCTGCTCCTAAAACATGATTTGTCTGTGGTTTTCTTTGAAGTGAATGTTTTCTTGAGCAACTGATGCCTTATTGAAAAGATTTTCAAGATTTAGTCGTTTAGAACTCAAATGAATGCTATATTTTTAAGACACAATTATGGTTCTAAGAGTAGTCATGCTAAGAAAGTTAATAAGAAATAAAAGTAAAGCAATTTTAGCTTATACAAATTAATACCATGTTAAAGCTTATGTTCAACATTAAGGCCACCATGGCAGCAGATGGATCAAATTTTCAGCTGGTTTTAATCAGTAAAATTCTCTGGGTTCCAGTAGAGCTCTTCTGATTAAAAGCATCTGAGAATCTGGATCAATTATTTCCAGATAAATTATTCACAAAATAATGGGCAAAATTGCAAATCATTAATTTTATTAATACAGTCTGACCATCTATAGAGTTAGTTGAGTAGGAAAAACATTTTTGTGAAAACAGTACTTGATAATTAATTGAAAAAAAAAAAAGTCATTATTATTTATTCCATGTAAAAGGAAAAGTAAATACTCTAATAAAGTGAGGATGATAACTGCAGGATTTCTTAAAGGATAATTAAAAAACATAGAAACGGAATGCATGTATACAACTTGCTCTGAGGTAGAAGAGTCATTGCTTAATTATCTTACAATTACATGCCTATTAATGAGGCTAATATGAAACAGGGATCCAAACATCCAAACAAAGTCTATCAGAAGAGAATGTGGAGTAAATCTTGACGTATTGCAAATGATGTAACTATATGACTGGATTTGAACCCATGCCTCTGAAAGACAGCCTGTTTATATCTGAGAATAGCAAGGAGAAACAAAGTAGAAGAAAATAAGTATCAGATACTTTAACTATTAATGGGTTCCAAGAACAACACAGTACATTACTTCTAACATCAGGCCGAGCGTCAACAGAGGAAATAAGCTGAAACTTTGAAATTAATTAAACCTGCCATGTTTCCACTGCATCCTGGTTATGACCCAAGAAACTATAAACAAATTTAAATATATCGAATAAACATCTGGGCTGTTAATATTGTCATATATAATCGAATTAGAAATCAGTTGCTTAGACTCAGTCAGCTTTCCCAGGTACTAGAAGCACAAGCAAAAAAAGTCTTAATTGTGCAAGCCAACACATGTTAGGCATTACTGTACTGCAGAATTGCTAAACAAAGCAATTAAAGAGTCTCTTAGAGAGAATCACTACTAAAAGCAAAGGCTTTAGTTTTCATAACTATCTCTGCTTCAGTTCCCAGGCAATTTATCTTTTAGATTTCTTTAGCTTCTGTATGCATCAGTAACTCTGCTAGTCAGGAAGACTAACAGAGCATTAGGCCCTGAAGTTTTTGTTCAGTTCAATATTCAGACATTGCTTTAAAATAAAAATCTCCTGGCTTCTACTCAGATATTGTTAGGGATGGGGGAGCCCCAGCATCAGCAGAATCCAATATTTTTGTAATCTTCAAACCTCAGAGTGATTCAAGTTTGTGCTGTGCATGTCACTGGATTCAGCTCTTCCTTTTGTCTCTGTCCTATTCTGGCTCCAGGTCTGCTATGTCTCCTACACTGACAGCACAGGTCAGGCTGTAATTGTCAGCTTGTGCTACACGTTAACAAGGCTCTCATGTTCCTGGGAAGCACAGTTGTAGACATAAAAAGTCTCAAAAAAAGGGATTTTTCTCTTCCTTCCACTTCTGGCCCTACATTTTTAGTATCCTTTTATCAAACACTCTCTGTTAAATTAATAATAAGGGAAACCAGAAACATCTTTCCTAGTCAAGCCACCTTGCAATTTTTTTCCTCCCCTAAAGAGCCTTCAAAGGTCTGCACTGACACATGGAAATATTAATAGAAGTTCAGGACTTGGTCTTATGGAAAAGTTTTGAAAACAGGAGAGTAATTTTGTTTTAAATTCTTTGTTACTTGCATTTCTTCTGTTTGGTTTATAAATTTGTTATGATTTCTCTTTAATCTCAAAAAACATATCTGGAAATATTTTTGTGGGGAGGAAAACCTTGTTCTGCTAGTTCTCTTACTCTCACTTTGTTCTCCTACAATAAGTGCAGCTAATTCTGACTACAGAAATAGCAAAGGGTAGCTAGTCTTTCTTACTCTTACTTTTGTATCCTATTAAGTATTAAATACTAAAAATCTGGTTGTCTGGAGGCCGTGACACCATTCTATGTGCTTTACAGCCACCCACGTACCTGAGAATAACTCATCTGATTTCAGTAGAATTACATTTTATCTTCATTGGTGCAAATAACTTTGCAATCCCGGGTAGGATTAGAAAGGTGCTTATATGCTGAATGCACTTTCTGTCACTTTGGCATTACATAATTCTAAATCTCTTACAAATCACTTTCAGTTAAATAGAGAAAAAAATATGCATTACTCTATTTCTGCCCTTTCTCAAACTGAGAAGCAGCTCAGTGTTTTGGCTGCAGTTAAAATCAGACCAACAAACTGCGTATTGATTGCACTGAACATGAAAATACCCCATGGCATTTAAGGTAAAATACAAGCACAAGAAAGCATTCAAGGTCAAAGATGAGACCCAGAAGTTTTAAGCTCTTTGTTACCAGAAAGCTCATAGCTCCTGTGTTTTCCCCAGAAATTTTTTAAAGGGTAAACTTCTCTGCAGGTATTGAACTACCACCTTAAAATACAGTCTGGTAAGCGTAAACTAATGATGACTATCTAATGCACACACAGTCCATTTTATTCACAAACACGTTTGGAAGTCTGGTATCCAGGTTCAGGGTTAAAACTTTCCTCAGTGGGGAGTCCAGAGAAGTTGGGGACAGAAACTAACACTTCTGACAGAAAGATGCAAAATATTCAACGTGAGAGGGGAGTGGCAAGAAGAGAGCTCTGAATGTGCTTGTCTTCCTAATGTAGTGGTATATAGCTACTCACTCAAGAAAGGGGCACTGCTCTCCACAGATTTGTCCATGCCTTTTTTCACTTTAAAAGTAGTTATACAGAATGTAGCTGAGACAAAACATTCTTACTAAACCACTTTTTTTTTCTAAGTGTGACTGTGTGTGTGTGTGTGTGTGTGTCTGTGTCTGTGTGTGTGTGTGTGTGTGTGTTTACTCCAGTGCTCAGGGTTAATGGTGGCAGAGACGGGGCCTCTGTAAAGGAAAAGCACTTTTCTGCCATTTTCTGTCTGTATATAGCCAGCAGCTCCTGAAACACAACTCTTTGCTTTCAAAGAGCAAATATGATTTGACCAGGGAGACTGTGTTGTGTTTTCTCAGCTGTTTTGATTATTTCACACTTTTTTTGCAGCTAGCTCTGCCCAACTAGGGGAGCAGGGAGTCTGGCTCACAGCATTTCTTGGTGTGTTTCAGCAAATCAAATTGCTATGACCACTGCTGAAAAAGAGGCCTTAGGTGGTCAAGAATCTGTGATGACAGAAAAGGAAACATAAGATTCATGTCT
The DNA here is from genome assembly GCA_013400635.1 of Hypocryptadius cinnamomeus. Taxonomy (NCBI): domain Eukaryota; kingdom Metazoa; phylum Chordata; class Aves; order Passeriformes; family Zosteropidae; genus Hypocryptadius; species Hypocryptadius cinnamomeus. Next base: position 5,325 of record VYZP01054739.1, read on the forward strand.
TTAAAGTTTGGACTGGAAGTGACATTAGAGAACTGTTCCCAGGGCTTGTGAAGAGAGCTGGACATGTGGAAACATTGTGTTTATGTTTAGTGCAGTCAAGATCTTTATAACAGCTAGTTTTATACATCCAGAGTTGTCTACATAGAAATTAAATCTGTATTCTTTTAGTATGACCTACAGTCCAAAAATATCTATTATAATATGCTTCTCTTTTTCATGACATGTGATACCATGACACAGTTGATATTGGCATACTATGATTCTGAGGCTTATAAGAATTCTGATATCAGTATAGGCACATATTTGCATTCTCAATGTAAATATAGTCTCATTTGTTGGAAATTTTCCAATTAACTTGATTTGTTTTCTAACTCATGTTGTCATTTTCTGTCATCATTTGATATTTCCTCATTTGTGAGCAATTCACACAAATACTCCTCTGGTCCTTTTTTAACATATCCAAATGATTAATTAGAAAGCTCAAACACTGTGGGAAGTTGAAAAGACACTCTTAAGGTCATCTGGTCTTAATGACAATCTGTATTTTTTCCCCCCTAAACTGGTTGCAAATGCCTTACACATGTTTGTCATAAAGTCAAACCTGCTGTTTGCATGAGAAAGTAGAAGTTGAAGTTGGTGCTGTTTCGCACCTGTTGTTATTCTTGTTCAGTAAGAAAAACTATGTGTGAAATACATTACTGTAATTGCCTAAATATTTGCAGAAGAATTTTTTTTTCTCCCAGGCAAGACTGCTAACATCATCCTAAAGCCTTTGTGGATCTAAGTCTTTAACAACACAGAAAGTGTACAAGGAACCAGAACCAGAGAGAGAACACATGAATTTTGTTAAAGCAGCAGAAGAAAAAAATTTAAAACATCAGGCTACAGCAAGAACCAGAGGCTGCAGGCTGATTCATGTAGACCCCATACATATATAGTAAAAAAATAATACCAAGAGGAAACTGAAAGGACTAATTAAATGAAGGTCATACTTGATGACTATTTCTTATGGCATTGGAATAACGCAGCAGAAGACAAGCAGTACACAGCACGGATCTTCATTTTACAAAGGTTTCCTATACTGCACAAACAGTACACACAAATCAGATTTCTGAACCTCTCTGCTGAGGTAATAGTGTGCAGCTGCCAAAAACAGACTGCTAATTATTTTTTTTAATGGCTCTAGTTGGAAAAAAGTAATAATGCAGAAAGGTATATAGAATCATCACTACAATTTACACGCATCACTTCTACAGTTGAAATTCAGGTGGCTAAGAAATGAATCATCTAAGTGACTGTATGTTGGCTCAGGGGTTTACCTCAGCTGGGGTAAAATTCAGCACCTGGTGACTGAGAGCCACATGAACGTGTCCCATTGTTTCGGCTTGCAAATTTGGACTGTAGCTGTTTGATTTATAGGGAAGGAAAAAAAAAAAAAAGTTCTATGTTAATTGAACAAAAAGTAATGTAAAAATTTCCAGCAGCAGTGTTATAATAAGATCAGCATGGTGTAGAATTCAGGTAGCCTGGTCCATCTTCAAACATTTCTCTTAATCTGATAAGCTTTTATTTTAGCAAATTCATTCATCTGTTGGCTTATCTAAAACTGTGCTGCAACATCTGTACATCCCTAGGCATATGACTGTGACTAAAATAAACATAATGGCATGGTCTGGACTCCCAGGAACAAAGAAAACAAGATGGCATAGAAGTCCTTCCCCAAAATGGTGGCCTCCATAGAAGACCGCGTGGTCCAGGAGACAAAGGCAAAATAGCAGATCTCCCAGTCATGTGGTGGAGAGTTAAAAATAAAACACAGCAGCCAAACTTCTGCAACAACAAACTCCCTCTTCCTCCAAAAAACCAACAGGGAACAAGTACAAAAGTAAAGGAAACCTGGAGTCCAAACCCAGTCAAGCGCTACCAAGATGTTGGCTCCACACCACCAGGCAGGGCCTCTCCCAGTGGTGGCAGCTCTGAACCTGCAGTGTCAATTTCTCAGCTACTTTTGGCCCACTGGACCCAGCTGGTGTTGTGCTGCAGGTCTGAGCCATTACCACATTTCAGGGCAAGGCGGGGAGAAGCAGCTCCCAGGGCACCCAAAATGGCAGCCCCAACCCCACCAGTCTCGGCTAGCACATGCGGACAAGTATTTGTGAAATTTGTCCTGAAACCGTTTAGGATTGTGAAATGCAGTTTCTTGGACGCCTGTGCCAGGGAAGAAGTTTAGAGAGAAACAAAAGGCTTCTGCCTTGTGCTGCCTTTGCTTAGAGAAGCAACTCTCTTAGCAGACCTGCAAGAATGAAAAGAAACCTCTCCTTGCGTGTTCCTGACTCTAAGAGCAACTCCAACATCCCCCATTCTCTGCAGAACTGGGGCAAGACACTCCAATTCTGGTTTTGGCCCCTGGAGCTTAAAGGTACAGTAAAAATCTTGGGCAGATGGGCATATGAAAGATGTGGAATACAATATACATTTTTGGGTACCAGGACACAATGTGAGAAACCTCCTACAAAAGTGACCAAGCAAAATAATTTCTAAAGCATTAGTCTGATGAAAGTTAACCATCAAGAACAACTCCACAGATGACAGAACAGTCAACCCCATAATCTGATGAGATAATTCAGAGATGTAGCTCTTGAACTTGCATGCAATCACAGCCTTTGATCATAAGTTCTCTTGTGTTCTTCTGTATTCCTTTCAAGGTTCCTTGATGCTGTAAGAAACACAAGGTATCACACAGTGCATTAGAGAACATGCTTTTACTTACTGTACTGAAAATATAAAGAAAAGATATGAACACCACGTGAAGAAATTATCAGCACATTCCATATTACCCTGGTTTAACCCCAGACAGCAACTAAGCTGCACACAGCTGTTCACTCACTCCACCCCTGTGGGACAGGAAAGAGAATTGGAAGGGTAAAAGTGATAAAACTCATGGGTAGAGACAAAGACAGTTTAACAACTGACATTAAATAACAATAAGAAATTACAACAACAAACCAACAAAAAAACCCAATAATAATACTAATAATAATATAACAAGGAGTAATAAAACCCAAGAAAAGCAGGTGATAGAAATGAAAACAATTTCTCAGTATTAACCAACCTATGCCAATTCAGTCCCTGAGCAGCTCATCCCCCCAGCAACCTTTTCCACTAGTTTTATTGCAGAACACAAAGTCATATGGTGTGGAATAGCCGTATGGTCAGCTGGGATCAGCTGTCCCAGAAGAGTCCCCTCCCAGCTCCTTGTTCATGACCAGCTCACTTGTTGGGGTGAGGTAAGAAACAGGAAAGGCCTTGATGCTGTGTGAGCACTGCTCAGCAGCAACAAAAACATCTCTGGATTATCAACAGGTTGTGTTGTTTTCAGCACAAATCCAAACCACAGCCGCATACTGGCCATTGTGAAAGAAAGCAACTCTATCTCAGCCAAAATCAGCACATACATATGTGGCTTTTGGCCCCTTTTCTACTGCTCCTGTAGAAGCTATGCTGTCTGCTGGAAGTACAATGGGCAAAGGCTCAGGACCAATGTGTATTTTTCAGTTCCATTGACTAATTGATTCATCCAGAAATGAGATACAAATGAAAGGCTTGAGGCCTTTCTCTCTCTGTGAGTCAGCTCTCCTCTCCCAGCAGACAGCTGGGATCAGATAGTGGGTGATCAGAAACACCAGAAGAAAACCTGCAGAATTTGAACAACCACACATTAGCAAACCTAGGGTCCTCAGGGACAGTGTGATTGCTAACTGCAGTAAGATGGATGTGAAGCTGTTCCTAGCATCCTCCAGTGAGAAAGGTGCTAGGAAGAACACTTGTCTTTTGCATTAAGGAATATTTGAGCAGAATGTAGAGGCAGTCAGACCTAGTTCCTGAGAACTACGTTTTTTCATTCTTTGGCTGCAATGATTTCTGCACAAATCCTGAATGAAGCTGCAGAGGTCAGCTTCAGCACAGAGGATAGGGAAAGTGCTCAAGCACTGCAGTCTGGCCTGGTACTACCAAGACGTGCTGCCACATGAGTTTCAGCTTTGGAGGTTTAAACAAAAGGTAGCCTTAGATCCAGATTTCCCAAATTCTGATAGTCCTAGCATGCCCATCTATCAGTGTCTTCTAGGAGACTCTGAATATGTGCATCAACAAAGATCCTTTTGGGGACAGCCCTGGCAATATCTATTTTGTGACTCCTTAATAGCCCTGATGTCTCTTGTCAGACAAAGTGGTGATGCACAAAAATTGTAGACATCAAAAGATACTAAGGGAGGTAGGCATGAAGTGTTCATTTTACTGCTTTGTTAAAAGTCAGTATTTAAAACATGCCTAAAGTAGTCCTAAGGCATTTATGTTCTTTTAGTCTTTCTTCAAAAAATGATAAAAATATAAGGCAAAGAAATACATACTTAGGACTGAAAAGACTTTTGGGGGAAAGCTAAAATTTTGTTTCTGTTCAGAGTTTTCCTCATAATCGTATATTTCTGACATTTCTTTAATTTCTCCTTTTATGATACATATTAACAACACTATGTGGTGATTTTGTTCTGTTCTTTATTACTCCAGTGCAAAAATCTGTGAACTGAGCTAAATAATTTAGTAATCTTACACTTTAAAGTACGAGATATTAAAAGGACCAATGCAGCCAGGGATTTCTTCAATTATTTAATTCACCTACCTGAAAATATGATACAGTCAAGCAACAGGGCCACCATTTGAACACTCATCTAAATTATATCTGTTTATTTAAAGTGTTTTGCCACCAGGCAGTACTAAAAGCAGTATGGTTCTGATTAAAACAACAAATTTTATCCTGGCAATCTTCCTCCTCTCCTAACATACTTCAATTATTTATTGAAGGTTTTTTCTCATGAGGTAAAAAATATAATACTAAGGTTAGCTGTATTTCTCCTTTCTCTCCCATATTTTCACCATTGATACTAAATAATGTAATTGATGCAAGCACCATAAATTGTAAAATCAGTGCTCAGCAGGGACTCAATCCAGCCCTAAAGCTGGAGAGCATTTCAGCCCCAAAAGCTGTCAAAACACAAGTGAACAGCTTCAGTATTAAGAGAATTTTTGGCTGGTGCACAACTGTCTATTTTCATTCTGTGATCTTCATATTCCTACTCCCCTTCCCCTAACAGTGGTTGGCACTGTAGACATGTCTTTATTGTGACTTAGTGGTTTTATGGATGGTTTTGACAAGCACTGCCAGCTTAAGTACTCTTTATATGAGATACAGCAATAAATAAAAGGCCTTAGGTAACCTTTCTCCCTCTCCAGAGCTTATTATACAGTGTTTTGATGCAGACAGCGTAAATACTTTTAATTTTACCATCTTTTATCATCTTTATTACCTTTTTTCATCTTTTATCGTGGTGCTGTTAGCATTTTAGGAAAGATTGGTTTATCTAGTTACAGAACCTACTGACCTTACATGGTGATGTCAGGTCCCACGTACGGTCTCTGGAGCGGCTGCAGTTAATTCGCACACAGCCGTTTGTCCCCCAGAGCTGAGCACACGTCTGGGATTTGGCACCTTCTGTGTGGAGTTTGCAGATGGCTGGTGGCCCTGTGGAATCCTCAAGCCTCTGAAAGAGGGGTCAGCTCACCTCCCACCTACTTCTGCCATTTGAGCCCTCTGAGGGACACAGGGGGCCAGTCTATTCATCTCTGTGCCTCTTCTGATGAAACTGTCTAACCTGAAAATTGCAGGAGTCACAGACACAGAAGATCAAAGAAAGGAGTATGTGGCACAGTCTAATGAAGAATACATCTGGCCAAAGGATAGGGAGCGTGGATACTGCTCCCTGCTACAAAAGTATTTCAGAAGATCTTTTTTTTCACTTGAAATGCAAAGGCAGTCCTTGAACTAGGACCCAAACCCTGGGCATTCTGGCAGCAATTCCCAGCCACTAAGCTACCGAAGCCGTCTTCTTTATGTTTGCTGTCCTTTGGTCTCTCGTCTTTAAGAAATGGAAGGAACATCTTTATCATTTGAAAGTTTGAAAATGGGAACTTTTTCTTGGCATTCTTTGATTATTTTTCTGGTAAGAACTTGCCACCTACCAGGCCCCTCTAACACAAATGCAAACAACAATAGTCTCAGCAAGCAGAACAGTTCCAAGAATGTTGAGAAATGTGTTTGCTCTGCATCTGTGGGAATTCAAGAAACTAGTTAGGAAAAAACAAAGATTGAAAATGTTCAGCACTTCAGAGCTGCTCACATTTCATAGAGTTCTTTTTCTTTAGTTTAAAAACAATTTTAGATATTTTTATTTACTCTTTTTCTCTTTTTAACAGAAGTAGCAATGGCAAGCCTTCAGCAAATAATAATCAATTTACATTTTTTTAAAAAACAAGGCAATGGTGTGCAGATCTGCAATGTATGATTCCTATTTGTAATATATTTATGACATATAATAGGTTAAAAAAAGATTAATGTATTTCAGACATATGAAGAAGTTTAACTTTTCATTGTCCTTTTCCACAAATCTGTAATATCATACTGAATGATTGCATATTTCAGTGTGGAAATTTGGCCTATGATAACATGAATAGAAACATAAAGAAACATGAGAAATCAACTAGATTCAATAAATTAGATTGCCCTTCTATAACATGCCAATATAGACAATCCCCATAAAACTTTTACTTAAAATTACCAATCTGGCACTTTAAAAAGCGAATATTTGTATGTGAACAAAGGGGAAAGAAAAGCACCAAATGTCTGGCTACTTTATCAGAATAGCACTTTACATCTTTTAAGAAGCTATCAGGCTATTACCTATGACTAATATATCAAGTTTCAATGCAGCTTTTATTCAAAATTTAGTAGAGATAATAGTAACATAAAAACTACCCTCTGGATCTTATAATTAAAAGGACAAGAGCCTGAGAGTCATAAGAAGGGAACGTAAAGTTAATTACTTTCTTATGTGCAGAATAAAAAAGTCTATAATCTTAAGTAGTAGCCAATTTATAGGTTCGAATTCCTGAGCACTAATGTATTAGGAGAATCATTTCTACTTCTGATAATTTCTTCATATAATTATGATTAGACTCTTAGCTGTAGTTTAATTTACTATGCCACTTCCCAACACGCCTCTTTTTCTATGGTTTTGTTTACCAGAGCAAAGATTTCAGGCAATAATATTGTCTGAAAGCTTACAGTAAATCTAAACAGTAAATATGTTTTACAGTCAGTTGTAGGAGAAAATAAAAAGTAACAGTACTGTGTATTTCTTAGTAGATATAAAATCCAGTGGGGGTAAAATATATTCTGAAATATTAGCTTTACTTTGTCTACTCTATGGGTAAAATTAAGGTTGAATTTAAAAATTCTGTTCTCTCCAGAAGTAATTTTCAGCTAAGGCAATTTTCCAGACTTTCCAAGTTTTCTTTTCAGTGTCAATTCCTCTGGGAGATTAAGAATCAAGAGGTAAAATGCTGTAGATGCAGAACCAGAAGACTTTTCCAAATTGCTCTTGAGGATTTTTCATTTCCTACTGTACATCACATACAACCCTGCTTCTTTCCTATTGCAAATGAGAAATGGAGGGATGAAGATTTATTTCAAAAAATATTTCAGGATTAAAGCAACAGCACAAACAGATTGTATGGTGGCCATAAAATGTCAGTGGCAGAAGTAAGGAACGGAGGAATGGAGGGAGG
>VYZP01054741.1:0-12198 GCA_013400635.1 Hypocryptadius cinnamomeus
CCACCCTGTGACCCCAGTGTCCCATGCCCAGGCAGGGATTTGCCCCTTGGGGGTGTGGCACAGCTCAGGGAGGGACCAGGAGATGCGCAGGGGTGATTCCCAAGTGGTGGCAGGGAAGAACAGGGAATGGGGAACATCAGGAGTCAAGGAAGGTGGGACTTCAAGCTCAGAGCACTCAGTGAAGGTATCTGAGAGACCTGGGCAGCAGGTGATTGGGGGAAGTTTTGGGATTTTTTTCAAGATATTCTGAATTTAAGTCACACAAACCATTCCCAGTTTGCCTGGAAGCCTCCTGCTTCTACTCCAAGCTAGGGTGGGAGAGGAGACACTAGGGAAATAAACAAAAAAAACCCCAATCAGGACTGTTTAGAAAATTAAAAACTGAATTAGAGACTGAATTTTTTGAGAAATGTAACTTAAAATTTGGGGAGAGATGAAAAAATTAAAGCCTATGTCAAGGCAGAGAGCAGCACCTGGTTTCTAAAGGCTTTTCCAGAGGCTGCTCAGTGTCACGGTACACGGAGAGGGAGGAGAGATGGAGAAATATCCCTGCTGTTTCTCCACCCCGAGCAGGAGCAGGCTCTGCTCTGGCTCCCTCCCAGCACTTCCATCTCTTGGCTGAGCTCGTCAGAGCAACGCTGAGAGCAACCAATTCCAGGGATTCAAAGGGCAGCAAATCCCGAGTGAGAGAAGGCTGCGGCACCGGGAACTGCAGAGGAGCCTTGCCTTGCCTTGCCTTGCCTTGCCTTGCCTTGCCTTGCCTTCCCTTCCCTTCCCTCCCCAGGTGGAATTCCTGGGAAATGCTGTTGCTGCCGCAGTCTGGCGGGGTCAGGGATCTGGGATGCCCGTGGCTGGTCACAGCCATGCCCTGTCTCCTCCATGCCAGCCCTTCCAGCGGCCCCAGCCGTGCTTGGGTTTGGCTCAGACGCTGCTGGCAGTGTCCTGTGTGCCAGCCGTGGAGCAGGAGGTGCTGGGGAAGGAGAGGAGCCTGTGTCTCAGTGCAGGGATCAGTGTCCTGCCCTGTTCCCAGTGCCCCCTGCATCCCCTCATCCATCCCTTCCAGGAAAAAGGGGGATTAACCCACTCCTGCTGTGCCAAAAAAAAAAAAAAAAAAAAATCAATTTAAGGGCACAGAACCCCCCCAGCTGTTATGAAGTGCATTAATTCCAGCATGGATTGCTCTGCTCCACTTCCCAATTCATGGCTGAGGTGCTGCTCCGACCTTTCTTTGGAGTGGTGACCACTTGTTGCCCAAAACATCAAGTCAGGGACTATCAAGAGGAAAATTTGGGAGGCTGGGGTTGTTATTTAGGGATGCAGGGATGTAGCAGCATCCAAGAAAAATACAACCCCTTCCTCAGCACAGCTCCCTTCAGGAGAGAGGCAAATCCCTTCTTTCCAAGGGGTTCCTGCCACCTGCCCCCCTCTTTTTGGGGCAGAAGGCAGAGCCTAAAACAAATATTAAAAAAACAAAAACAAAAACAAAAACAAAGGTGGAGCTCCAATGCAGCTTTGAAGGACCCCCTGACTAATAATTCTGGGAGCTGAAGGAGCTGATCACAGCCAGCCTGGCCTGCAGATGAGACCCCTGAAAGGTTTGCTGCCAAACGGGCATTTCCCCAGGTAAGGGGTGAGGAGATCCCCACGATCCCATCACCCAGCACTTCTACCAGCACAGCTGCCCCAGCCAGGGCTTTGCTGCAACATTGCATGCGAGGGCCATGCATCACCAGTGCGAAAGGGGGGGGGCTCAGCTTGTTGGGCTTAATTAGAATAATGAAGCTGTGAGTGTAATAGGAGGAGGGTGGGATGCTGCGGCTGTAATTGGCAGGGCTCGGGAAGCGGAGCTGGCGGCTGGCAGCCATATGGAAGCAGCAAAGTGAGGGGAGTGAGTGACAGCCCGAACCTGTGGCGCTCTCATTAATTCCAACAGCAGAGCCGTGATGGATGTGGCAGCTCCCTGCTGCTCCGCGGCTCCGGCGCCTCGTTCCAGCGAGCTGCTGCCGCTCCTGCTGCAGCCAGGGCCGGGCAACGGAGCAGGGAGAGGAGGAACAGGAAAAGGTTGTGGGGCGAGATAGGTGTGTGTTCTTACCCATATCATCCAGGGTCAGTTCAGGCTTTCACTCCAGAGTCCATTTTCCACTCAGGATTTGCTCCCTGTCGGAGTCAGAAGGGTTTCAGAGCCCCCAGGACCTGGCTCTGGTCCTGCTGGTGCCCTTGGCTGTTTTTCCAGGCTCCAGGCAAAGTGGCAGGGCCAGGCTGTGCCCTTGGTTGCTCTGCCAAGGATGTGCTTCTCAGTCCCCCCCTCCTCACCCTGCTGAGGGGCAGCCCAGTGGCACCCACCAGTATCCCCATCCCAGGCTGGCACTGGTGTGTCCAAGGTGAGGGATCTACAGAACCACCAGGAGTTTGTGCTGCAATCCCAGATCTGAACAGGAGACACTCTCCCTCTCTCCCACCTTCCAGGATCCACATTGGGAGCTGACCCACAGCTCAACTCCCTTCCTTGTTCTATCCCAAAGCTTCTGCCAGGACCCCATGGGAATTAGAGCATTCCCAGGGCTCCATGCAGAGCCAACTGACCACGTTTAGCTTGACCTTCTGCAGAGCTTCCACCTTTTCTTAGCTCCAGCCTCATCCAAACAGAGCCACTCCATGTGGGATTCCAGCCAGAGGCAGCTCCCTCATGGGTAAGGGGTGGATAATGGGCATTCCCACATTCCATGTGCTCCTTGGAGCAGGGGGGACCATGCCTGTGCTCAGGGAGAGGTGTCTGCAGGATCCAGCTTGTGGCAGGAAGCTGTGGGAGCAGGGAGCACGGCTGGGAAGAGTTTGGATCCCATTTCTGAGCACCATTCCCAGGGAAGGAACTGGGAAGTGTTGGCTGGAGCAATCACCCATGGATGGGCAGGGATGGAGAGGGACAAACCCTGTGTAATTCCTGCTCTGGCTGGCCCAGGAATTTGGAATCTCTTCCATTGGAACAGCCAGTTGTAGTTCTCCAGGAGTCAGGTTTTAATGGTCTGAATGTCCTTTTCCCTCTCTGGAGGGAGGGGAAGGGATCTGTGCAGCTCCACCTCAGAGCTGTGCCTCAGTGGGTGTCTGGGCACAGCATCCAAGCAGTTTTCCTTCATGGAGAGTCATGGCTGTGGGACATTGTGGGACAGGCTGAGAGGGCTCTGCCTGTGGTACCATGAGCTGCTGGTTCACAGAATTCACAGAATCACCAGGCTGGAAGAGACCTCCAAGATCATTGAGTCCAACCCAGCCCCAACACCTCAACTCAACCCTGGCACCCAGTGCCACATCCAGGCTTTGTTAAACACACCCAGGGATGGTGACTCCACCACCTCCCTGGGCAGCCATTCCAGTTCTTTATCACCCTTTCTGTGGAAAATTTTTTCCTGATATCCAGCCTGTATTTCCCTTGGTGCAGCTGGAGGCTGTGTGCTCTGGTTCTGTCAGTGCTTCCTGGAGAAAGAGCCCAGCCCAGCTGAGCACAGGCACCTTTCAGGAGCTGTAGAGAGTGATAACGTCACCCCTGAGTCTCCTTTTCTCCAGGCTGAGCACCCCCAGCTCCCTCAGTGGTTCCTCATAGGGTTCACCCAGCACTGCCTGAATCCAGATTTTCCTCCCTCCCTCCCTCTGAGGGAAGCAGCTTCCCATGAAGGGGAACGGGGGATGAGGTGCCAAGATGAGAACTCGTTTGGGTGAGCCCATCAAGCCTCATTTGTTTTGCCCTGTTGCCTTTGTGAAGGAGGATGCACAATGAAGGATTGGGTGTGTGCAGAGAGCAAACCTCCAGCTGTCCCCTCTCCAGACATTCCCAGTGAGGAGAAGCCGAGGTGATGCCTCACTCCAGGCTGGCTCTCACATACTGCAAAGCTAATGGGAAAAAATAGGGAGTCTCCTTCTCTGGGCAGCTCCGCTGAAAGCACGATGCTGCTCCACTCATTTGAAGCAAGAAAAGCAAAATGGAGAAGGAAAAATTGGGTTTTATTGCAGAGTTCCAGGAACAAGGTTCCTCCAGCAGGAAAACAAGGAACAGTCAGAGCAGCCAAGAGCTTTGTAGCCTGTACAGTCATTTTTCAGTGGGTATTCATGCTGGAGCCCATCAGGTAGAGGATCCCAGAATAACAAATCTCCCTTGCAGCCTCCACGGTGAGGAGGAGGTTTCTCAGCACCTGGTGCCTCCCAACTGCAGCTCTTCCTGGAGTGGGACGAGGCTTTTGCTCCTCAGGATGCTGAGATTTGCTCCATGATCCCTCCTGAGTGTCCCTGTCCTATCTGGGCATGCCACATGGCAAGGGCCACCACCAAGCTGCAGGAAAGCCCAGAGGAGGGGCCAGGCTGACCTTGCTGTCACAGTGTGCCAGGGGGGGCCACAAAGCCACAGCAAGGCACTCAAATTCCCCCTGAGTTTGGCTGGAGCATCAATCTCCAGCAGTTTGTTCCTCCATAATTGGTGACCCAGCAGCTGCTGCCACCTCCCAGGCTGCCCCCGGGCCGTGCCTGTGCAGCTGTGCCAGGGCAGCACCGACCCTGCTCCTCCAGGATCTGTCCCTGGAGCGAAGGATGCGCCGTGTCCAGCCCAGCCTTGGTGACCCCTGGGGGTCTGGGCAGGACCACGAGCCCCCAGCTGGCCCTGCTGTGACCTGTGGGAGGCCAGGCTGTCCCTTTGGTGGCCCCAGTTTGGCCCCGAAGGCAGCGCACAAGCCTGGCTCATCCAGAGCCCTTGAGATCCCTCTGGGAGCTGCAGGTTGGAGGTGCAGGAGGTGCTGGAGCCCCAGCTGAGGGAAAGCATGGCACAAATCCCAGGGCTGAGCAGCTCCAGCAGAAAGCAGCTCTGATCCTGGACAGGAGCTTTGCTTTGGAAGAGCAGCAAAGAAATTAATTAGAAGGATATGCCAGCAGTCAAACACAGCAACCCTGTCAGCTTTTCCCACACATTTCCCTTCCTAAAGGTGTTTCCAGGGGCTGAAATGTGGAATTAAGCTGGCTGCGAGGCTGGGGTGCTGTTTCCAAGGCTCTGTCTCTGCAGCTCTGCAGACCCAGCCTGTCTTTGAGCTGCTGGAGCTGAGCAGATGAGAGGAGTGCTGCTGCCTCAGTCTCTGGAGCTTCACGGGTCCTGCATGGGTGGTAGACAGCAGAAGGCAGCATTTGTTGAGTAGTCAGGAGAAGAGAAATGACTACATGATGGCCCCTGATTTGTCCTCTGTGGCCATCCCAGTGTTTCCAAGGCTCCCGAGCGAGCAGCAGAGGGTGGGAGTGGGGATGTGCAGGGAAAGGCTGCCTGGAGATGGCTGGGATGCTCTGAGCTCCCTCTGTGGGGCTGGAGGGGACCTGAGCGCTCGTGGGCAGGGGGCAAAGAGCCCATCACTCATGGTGGCCACCAGAATAACGAGACAGAACACTGTGGGGATGTCCCCAGCATCCCAGGTGCTGACCCGGTGACAAACCTCACGGGCCTGGGGGTGTGTCCCATGTGGCTGCAGGCTTGGAATGTGCCTAAGGTTGAGAGGGAATGGCCTCAGGCTGGCTCAGGGCAGGCTCAGGGTGGACACCAGCAGGAATTTCCCCATGGAAAGGGTGCTCAGGCCTTGGCAGGGGCTGCCCAGGGAGGTTTGGAGTTCCCATCCCTGGAGGTGTCCCAGGAAGGGCTGGAGGTGGCACTGAGTGCTCTGGGATGGGGACAAAGTGGGACAAGGTGGACTTGATCATCCTGGAAATGTTTTCCAGCCTCAGTGATCCTGGATCCTGTGACTCTCTAAGGGGATATGAGTGATCAGATATGGTGGCCAAGCTCAGCCCTCTCTGTTTGGGGGTGGGGATGGGCAGGGGGAGGCAGCAGCACCTCCAAACCCTCATTGGAGCTGCTGCTGAGCTGAGCCGGGGATTTGACTCCTCCCTCACCTTTTGCATCCTGCTTTGCCACGAAATGGATGGAGAAGCAGCTCCTGAAGTGCTGCTGGAATTCCCAGATGGATTCCCTGCTCCCATCCCTGTGCATCCATGGAGTGAAACCCTTCCCTGCCCCTGGCTCCTGCTCCGAAGTGTCCCATGGCAGAGGTGGCACTGGGCACGGTGGCAGAGCGCACACACACCCTGCAGCAGGGGACAGGCAGGGGAGCAGCACCTGCATGGGAATTCAGCCTGCACAGGGGTGGCATACCAGGAACAGGGCTGGCATGGCTGAAGCACCCAGGGATCCTATCCATGGTGCTAGAAAGTTCTGGAGTCATGGGAATCCTTCACAAGGACACCTTCCTTGCCAAAATGTTGTCACCTTGCAATGTGACCAGGACACAGCCTGCATTTCCTGAGCAGTACCGGCACAGCAGGGTCATTTTCCATTTTCTGCTGTGCTGCTGAACATCCTCCTCCCCCTCACCACCATTTCTGCCCAGAACGGTGCCGTTTTTCCTGCTCTGAGGGCTTCCACGCCCAGACGTTCAGAGCTGATGGTGCCTTTGCTGCAGCATAGCTGAGAAAAGCTCTGAGAAGGGTCATGCTGCGCTCCAGAGCTGGATCAGAGTTTGCAGGATGGGCCAGGCCAAGAAATCTCCATCTTACCAAACCCGAACAGGGCAACCATCACCACCTGCCTGAGCCTCTCCCAGCATTTCCTGCAGGCTCAGCATCCCACAGTGCTCTGATCATCTCTTCTGCAGGGTTTTTTCACTTTAAAGCTTTCCTCTCCTCAGTCTGGGGCTTTGTGAACCTCCCTGGCTGTGCTGGATAACTCCGTGCTCCCAGCACTGCCTGCCTGGCCCTGCTTGCTGGGTGGATTAACACCGGGCTGAATTTGGGAACTGGGACACTCCCCTCAGCCAGGAGCTGCTGGATGATCCCTCTGGGGCTTCATGATGTTCCTGATTCCGACCTGGGAATGTTTTGACTGCAAACAAGCCAGGTGATGTGGATCTGCTTCTTAATCACATCAGACTCCTCAGGTTTCCGAGGCGAGCGCTCATAAGTTCAAAATTCCTGTCTGAAACACATGCTGCTGCATCTTTGTGTGGAAAACATTCCTGTTGGCAGGCTCTGCAGGAGTGCTTGGAGAGAACAAATATCAAAGTGTGACAAGCAGGGCTGATTACAAATAGCAGGAACATTTGCAGAGCACTGCAGAGCCAGGCCCACGCAGGAGGCTCCTCGGCAGCAGAGCCCGGCTGCTCCCCAGGGATTGTCCAGCTCCTGGAGTTCTGTCCATGAGCTGGCTCTCCAAAGGCAGGGGAAATCACCTCAAAGGGTGCCAGAAAGGGATGGGGCAGAAATATGCACCAGGAAATATTAGTGGGGAGGCGCATTTGGGTCTCTCTGCAGCTTCCCAGAGGGATGGGTGTGCAGCAGCGGTTCTGGTGCTGCCTTTGGAAAGCTGGAACAGGTTCAACAACCTTTTCCCATCAGGGCTGCAGAACCTGCTCCAGGACTGCAATTCCCACCTCAAAACACCACAGTTTGTTCCTACAACAAAACAGCCCCGCCTTTGGTCATGTTTCTGGCCACATTTGCGTGCTGAGGTTTGATATCTCTGCAAGGAGGGTTTGCATCCACGACAGGGCATTTGTGAGGATCCTGGTCTTCCTTACATCATTTCCAGGATGGTTTTATGGGACTGGTGAGGTAATGCAGAGACTTTCTCCCTGGATGTCAGGGATTCAGTGGTGGTGCAGTCCCAGCACCCCAGCCTGCTGGCAGTCAGCATTCTTGGATATCAAATAAACGTTCATGGACAATTTTCAGGGTCTGCATTGTGCCATCTGTCAGAGCAGCACTGGGAGGTTTTAATTATGGTTTACACTCTGTCTTCAAGCACCTGGATTCGTTTTTTCCTCCTGTCAATTATTGATGGGGATTTGCTAAAAAGTGCCTTAATTCCACTTTGTGTTCTTCCCCTGCAGCAGCTGGGCCAGCAACAAAAATGGGAAGAGGTCAAAATCTGCAAGATGTGAGGACACTTCTTGCTCAGCCACTTCCCCACTTCCCAGTGTGGGGGCCAATTCTATGACCATTCCCAGGTTTATGTTTGGAATAATTTTCTGAGGGACTTATTTGGGTAAATGATTTGTGAGGGAAAAGGGTTCAGAGCAGCTTCCCAAGGAAGAGGGGGATCTGGATAGGAAATTCCGCCTCTGTGCCCCTGTGCTCAGGTGAGACCCCACCTGCAGAGCTGCCCCAGCCCTGGCCCAGCACANGGCTTTAATCTCCCTTCCAATCCAAATCATTCCATGATTCCATGAGATCCCCCCTGAGCTGGTGAGTGCTGTCCCCAGGCTGCACTGGTTGGAGGAGCACGGAAATCTCAGAGTGGGGGTGGCAGGGCTCACACAGAACCTGCTGTCTGCACCTTCCAGAGACTCCTCCAACCCCAAAAGGCAGCTCTGGAACACAGCATCCCATGCCCAGCACCCTGCAGGGCTCTCAGAGCAAAGGTGTGGCCTCCAACACTCCCAGAAAAATGCAATATATCTGATTTTCCAAAGCAGCCAGTCGGTTGTCTCCAATCAAAGCGTGGCCGTGAAACAATGAGGGCACAGCCCCAAAAGGGGTGGGAGCAGCGAGCTGCCAGCTCTTCCTGCATCCACGAGCCCGCAGTTTCCAGGAGGAATCACTTGCCAATACATATGGTGTTGTGTGGATGGGAAATGTCACGGAACATAACGTCCTGATATGTTTAAAAATAAATCGCTGGGATGGCTGAAAAAATAAATGACTGAAGGGAGGGGACTTGTGGTGGCTTCTGCTGGGGATTAATTTTGTCATTTGGTTTGGGGAGAGCTCGATTCAGGTGTCAAAGCCGGTGTTGGTTTGATAAACTGGGGGGTTTGGCTCGGTCTCCGAGGAGTGCTGGGGAACGAGGTCAGTTTCTTAATTAATTTATGCAAATTGCTGCTTCCTTCTCCTCTGTCTGAACGTTAGTGACACCTGTCTTATCTCCTCACAGCTAATTGCAGGGAACAAATGGGGAAGCACGGGCAGGACTTTGGGAATGGCACCAGCAGGAGCGATGGAACTTCCACGATCAGCCCAGAAAGCTGCAAAATGATCATAACCATTACTGATGATTGATTATAATTGACACATTCTGTAAAGCATTGATCAGAGCTGTTCCTGGGCTCCCATTCCATGCATGGAGCAGGAATATCCTTGCAGGAGCATCAGGATGAGCTCCTGGATGGATGTCATGCTTGGAAAATCCACCCCAAATCCTCTTCCTGGGTTTCCTCCATGTCCCTCCACCTCTCCCTCCCTGCTCTGTATGATCCTCCCAAATGCAGAATTTGCCTTCCAAGGGAGCTGGATCCCGAAGGTCCCTTCCAAGCCAAACAATTCCCTGGTTGGTGATCCCAAGGGCAGCTTTCCTGAGCCTCCTGGAGTGGTGGGAGCTGTCCCTGCTCACTGGGATTGCACTGGATCCCTTAAAGGTTCCTCCCAACCAAATCATACTGGGATTTTTCCATAGAACTGCGCTGTAAATGAATGGATTCTTCATAATAATAATTCAAAAATAGTGCAAATTCCTGCCCCAGAGGGATGGGAATAGGTAAAATGGGCTGGGAAAAGACTGCAGTTACTGCAATGGGGATGGTGCACCCCGAAGTTTCTCCTATCCTTCTCCCCTCCCCTATTTATGGGTTATTTGGGGAAGAGAAAGTCTTCAAGATTCAAAAAAAATCCTCCCTGTGTTCATTAACATTCCAGGTAGATTTATTTAATTTTATTTTTTAAGGAATTTCCTGTTGTTTTGATGAGGCACAAGGAAGAAACCAAAGCTGGGAGGGCAGGAAAAAGTCCCAGCAGAGGGAAGGGAGATGAAGAATGTTGGTGCAGCTGCATCAAGGCACCAGCTTGGTCTGAATGCCAATATTTAGGGTTTTCTGATCATTTCATCACCCAGACAGGACAAACTGAACCAGCTCAAGCTGGGCCCATGCAGATATCCCAGAAAAATCCTGTTTTTCTAGTGGAAGATGCTCCAGAACCAGTCAGCACATGGCAAATGTCTATTTCCAGGATAATTTATCACAAATTCCTTTAGATCTTTTGTTTCTTTGGTGAGTGAATAAAAAATACAAGTTTCATTTAATTAAGAAAAAACACTATTTGGGCCCAAAATTGCAGGGTTCTGCATGAAAAAAAGACATGTCCAGATTTTAAAGCAGTTCTAGGTTGCTTGTGTGGGTTTTTGTGGTGTTTTTTTCTGAAGAAAACCTGTTTTGTTCAAAACTCCAAAGCCTCCAGCATTATATCCAAGAGGTTCTTCATGTTTTATTCCCTTCTTTTTTCTTTTCTTTTTTTTTTTTGAAAACTATTTGAAAATTTGGCTGGGGTGAAAAAAGCAGAATCACAGGAGCCCTGCCTGGCATGAAAGTTCCTTTTCCTGGCAAAATCCAGCCCAGATATGATGAAGCAACACCCCCTTGGGGGAGCAGCCTCATCCCAGCAGGAGAGCTGCAGGTGGGACTGGAGGCTGGGCCGTTCCCACTCCTGGGGCACAGCAGGATTCCTGCCTTTCCACGGCTTTTTCATCAGTGCTGGAAATGGAGGCACTTTTCCCTAGAAAAATATCCAGAGTTTTTCCGAGTCATGCTCCCGCCTCCCTCCTCTCCAGCCCGGGGGTTCCCTCCTCTCCCACCCTTCTCCTGCTTCCCCCCAAAGTCCAGCCTGGCTGGATTTCCCCACAACCTCCCTGCCTGGGGCTGCTCTTGGGGCTCCTGAGGAGTTTTCCCACCGGGCACCCACCAAACATAAATTCAAGTGTCCATGTGGGCTGCAGAGGGATGTGGGAGGATGGGGATGGGGATGGGGACGAGGACAAGGATGAGGATGAGGATGAGGATGAGGATGAGGATGGGGATGAGGATGGGGATGGTGATGGGGATGAGGATGAGAATGAGAATGAAGATGAGGATGGGGATGGGGATGAGGATGTGGATGTGGAGGTGGGACACAGGATGCAGCTTAGGGAGGTGTCCTGGGCACGTTGTGTTCCGTGATGGCTGCAGAGCCCCCATTGTCACTGTCCCTACTGTCAGTTTGGGGACAGGGCTGTCCTGAGGGCCAGCAGTGCCCAGTGCTGTGTGCAGGTGCTCCCACAGGTGGGTCCAGAGCTGCTGGAGGTGTCCTGGTGTCCAGCTGCAGCTCCAGGAGCCAGCATCCAGTTTGTCTCCTCCATCCCAACATCCCCTGTGCCCAGGGCTTTTCCTCAGGCTCTGGACCTCCAGCCAGGGGACAGCCAGCTGCGGGCCCCAGCCACTGGACTGCACCTCGCAGGTGCCTCATCCCTGAGCGATTCCAGCTGGGATGAGCCCGGAGCAGCCTCTGGCGCTGCCCGAGCACCAGAGCCAAGCGGCTTCTCCCGAAATAACTCCCAGTGCCGCGCCGCTGGCGGATCCTCCCTCCTGGGATATGTGGAGGGGCTCAGCACCTCAAACTCGGCAGGGAATTCGGTGCTCGAGTGAAGTGTGAGACTGTGGGAAGCGTCTGGAGCGGCGGCGGCTCCGCTGTGCCAGCCTGGCAGCAGCTGCCACCGCCCGTATGGCTCTGCCCACATGCACCCCCTCTGCAGTGCCTCCCGAATGTGCAATATCAACATTGCGGGAGCAGAGGATTTCTGCATGTCATTATCCCAAGGTTTATTTGAATAAAAGGCTGGCGGGGGGAGGCAGAGCCGGCTCCGGCGCGACTCCGGCGGAGTCTCGCAGCTCGGCTCGGAGATGCCGATAGACAGCGGGAGCACAGACACAGCCAGGGCTGTGTTTGCTTTGCCGAGTGCTGCTAAAACATGTTGCCATCGAGATTCCCAAGCCCCACGTTTCTAAAATATTCATCGCCACAGCCCAGATTCCCTCCCGAGGAGCAGAAATCCAGGCAGAGACGAGAATCTATCTGGCATCCCCTTGTGGCTTTGCTTCTCCCTGCTGCGATGGGAGAGCGAGGAGCACAACCATGGCCAGCCCAGGACTCACTGGATTGCTGCCAGGCCTCGTGGCAGACACGAGAGTGTCCTCACGTAGTTATCCCCTCAATATCTGCACCTCGGAGTCTGGGATGAGGAATCAGTCATGGGGAACCCATAACAAGGGGATAAAGAATCAGTGACAAGGGATCCATAACAAGGGAATAAGGAATCAGTGATGAGGGATCCATAAAAAGGGGATAAAGAATCAGTGATGAGGGATCCGTAACAAGGGG
>VYZP01054742.1:4194-53563 GCA_013400635.1 Hypocryptadius cinnamomeus
TAATAATGAAGCCTAACTGCTGAATAGATCACATGTTTCCAAAGATACTCTCATTGATCTTGGCTAGTGTTTAAGAGTAGGGAAGGAGAATATTTTAGAGGCCAGAAAAGAGTTCCCTTTCTTTACTTCTTCATTAAAAGAGTACATGAAGCACAGTCACAGATACACAATTCAAGAGTTGACCACAAAATTAGGACATGTAACAACTGCTAGCAGAGAATTGCTGTCACTGTTTAACTCTGTATGGCTATGTAAAACACTCCCCACCTGCAGTCCTTGGGCTTTGAACCAGTATGTGTCAGAGCACCACAGGATCACAAATGCAGCCATGCCAAATTCCATTTTGAGAGAAAAGAAAGTAAAAACAGTAGGAGAGTGTTTGGGCTTATTTGGGGCACTCACTGAGCTGTGCTGGCAAAGATCACAGCCCCAGACATCCAGTAACTGGCCAGTGCCCAATGCCTTCTTGTTACTTGAACTAAACAGATGCATACTTTCTTACACTGTTCATTTTCTAAACTAAGTACTTCAAAAAATTAAGCCCGTGCCTTTCTATAAAATAGCATCTCAGCAGTTCATTAAATATAACCAGTGGGGAAAGGAAACAAAATGGAACTTAAAGGAAATTTAACAAACATTTAAAGGGAGAAATATGTTTACATCACACCATTCCCGCAGTTCTGATATCTGGTTTATTTCTACTTCAAACAATATAAGATTATTCCTGCATCGGTATTTTGGTTTTCTTCACTTAATCTTACAACCTGTTCTCCAGCTATGAAGTTAAATTAAACTAAGAAAAATCAAACACTCTGCAGTGTAAAATCTTCAGATAGAAGCTAAGAATACTAAGGTTGTTGAAACTTGGCCCCTTTGTGCAGATGCTACTCTGCTGTTTTCAAGCATGTGAGTATAGTCTGAGTCTGTTTTTTCAAACAGCCTCTGCAAAATTCGAGGTAGAGAACAGATGGTTTGGGAATCCAGGAAAGCTATCCAGTAAATAAGGCTGCTGTCTCCAGAATTCCTGAATTATTTGTTGTAGGATCTGGAAGAGTCATAGAAAATAAGGCAAGAAGAGGAATGACTGCAGATCACAAATCTGAGTGACTGGAGTGCTTAACTTTGGAGCATTAAATTTCTTGTAATGTTATTAACTTTGCTCTTTTGCAGCAAAAATAGAAATTCCAGACCATATGGATTCTCATCTGGGGCTAAAAGAGCCCTTGCTTATGCATATAAGTTTTGGACCTTTAACTAGATAAACCAATAAAGGAAAATATGAAACATATTTTGCCAGTCTATTTCAAAGTAGTTGTCTGGCCATGGAGAAAAGTATAGATTGGAAATTCCTCATTAGACTCCCAAATTCTGGCAGAAAGCATTTTTTATGTGAGGGAATGGTTCTTCAACAAGGTCCTTATGCTGCTTTGTCCTGATAGTGATGAGAGCTATCCTGACTATCTTCTCTTGCATCTAATCTGGAAGAGTCCCTCTACATACCCAGTGAAAGCAAGTACTGAAAAATGCTCATCTTGGAAGTAAGTATATACTCTTGCTGTTCTGTGGGCCTCATACTGATATACAGTATGGGCAGCTGGAAAAGCGTGACAGAGGATACAGAACCCCCAGTGCAAGCTGAGATCTCTAGGCAAAATTTAGCTCAGGGCTCCAAAAAAGATTTTATTGAGCAAGCACAAATCAAGTTTTTTCAAAGGTACAACCTGACCAGATCAAGGCTAGAGACAGCACCATCTGGCAAAAGAGCAATCTACCTGCCACATTAAGAACTTTTCTAGAAAGCATGCAGGTCTTCTCAATAACAACCAAGAATGTTTATTCTCCTGTACATATTCCCAGAAAAGGGAGACCTGCTAGAGCTTAAACTTTAGACACATATCAGCTCCAATCAGATAAAGAACACAGAATATTTCTCCTCCTCAAGATGTGAAATTTCTGGCAGCTGAAAACAGCAACTCAGAGAACAGTGGCAGTCATACTGGTAGTGTGACATAGATGGAGAAACTACTCTTTCAAATAAAGGTTTTTCACAACTTGCCACCGGCAAAGTTTGTGTATTTTAATGAAATTTGTGATACACAATTTACAATATATAAGCAAAACAGTGAAGAGTTAGATACTGGAGTATATCTCAAAATAAGTTTAAGCAAAGAAAAAATAACAGCTTTTATGAAACTAGACCTTGTGAATGCTGATGCAGAGACAAGAAATCACCAGACTCATGGTCCACATTAATCAAGTGTTCCACTGACAATGTGTTCTATTTTCATCACTGTTTTTCAATATTCTCTGTGCAGCCTTCATGCATAATAGTCTTTCACACAGACATAAAATAAGCATTTTCCCTGTAAAGAAATATAGACTCCTTGCACAGAATTTGCTCCAAATTTCTCAAACAAGGGTTAACTCTGTCCTCAGGAGATCTAGTCTTCTTATTTCAACTTGCATAGGTTTTTAAGCCATTAGAAATCTTTTATCCATTCTAGAATAGCAATTAAATTTTTGTTAAAATATATCAAGTGTCCCTCAGAATACATTCGTACAAATATCTTGCAAATATTTTAAGCCAGCTGAGAGAGCACTGATTAAAAACCAGGTCAGAGTGATTCTCATAGAACTGGCCACATCAACTAAGATCTCAAACCCAAACTGTCTGAAATTCTACTTTATAATTATGACAAAAAAGTCTGGACTTATACAGAGATTGTGTAATTTGGGGAGATTCAAGCCAGACTACACACTGACACCCAAGAAAAATCAAGACATACTGTTTTGTGA
Source organism: Hypocryptadius cinnamomeus (assembly GCA_013400635.1). Lineage (NCBI taxonomy): Eukaryota > Metazoa > Chordata > Aves > Passeriformes > Zosteropidae > Hypocryptadius > Hypocryptadius cinnamomeus. The sequence continues at coordinate 6,991 of VYZP01054742.1, forward strand.
AGCGGCAGTTACTTTCCTCCTTCTGAAATTAACAGTCAAGGAATCAAAGTAGACAGAAAAAAGAATGCGGGAAAGGGCAGAAAGGCCTGTGAGGGCTGATTAACTGACAAGATACAAAGAACTTGATTCTTGTGAATATGCAGCTGGTAAGTCATTCAGGTAAAGGTAGTCTAATTCTCCACAATAACCAACACAGCAGTAAATTTTAAAGGAGCAAGAGTAATTTATTAGTGTGGTACAGAATGGTATAAACAGGATTTATTGGTAATTGCCGCAGAATGGCAAAGAGTTTATGGGCATTAGAACCGAAATACTCTTTTCTTCTCAGAGAGTTAAACTGTCATGGCAGAATTTAGACAAAAGTATGTGGTAGCATAATGTAGAGAAATTTTACCCATGACTGTGTTTCTTCACAGTCATGAAGTACAGAATACTAGTAACTATCACACACATCAGATGGTGAGGAAGAGGTGTTACCCTGGCTCCTCCACTTGGCTCCCCTGTATGCAGCCTCACTCTGATGGAAGCCCTTACAGACAGCAGAGTCCACAGCTAAAACCCTCAGGTCACACTTCTTCATGCACTGAAGACAAAAGATGTGACAACAACAGACAGTCCTCTCCAGTCCTGCACTGGGCCAAACACTAACTTTCACTTACAAACAACAATAACATGATATGAACCTGCCTGAAAACACAAAAACTAATCTGGATACATGGAATTGCAATTAGAATAGAACCCTTATTGTTCAGAAAGGCGGAATGCCTGGAAAATAAATGTATTTGTTTAAATTCTGTCCTTAGTTACAATGCCACCTGGACAAAAGTTTAGCTCAATTAAACAGTCTGAAGAAACATCTATATTCTGCAGCAGTACCTCCAGAATATGCCAACAGCACCACTCTGTGGATTAACGCTGAATGTTCTGTAAACTCACAAGTTGCCTTTCCAAGCCTTAGATCAATCACGCTAAAGAAAAATGCAAATACATTTATATATAATACATATGACTGTTGCAGTTGTATAAACCTGGCATCACTAGAATTTAATAAACTACCTTATTTTTACAGCAGTGTAATTGAGAGTATAAACTGGCTTGCTCAGGTCATGTATGTGGCATGCCTTCTACTCATTTCCCATAATGTCTTTCAGTATGTCAGAGAGGTTGCATGTGCTGAATTCATAACAGATGCCTTACACTGTACCAAAATGAGAACTTTACTCTGAATCCCATCCTAGATTTATACCTGAAGCTTCTCATTAGTGGTGGACGCAGCAGAATCCATGGAAGGCAGATCAAAGTACAGTAGGAAATCAGCAAATTTAAATACTTAATCTTCAACTGAATTTCCTGGGTCTGCAAAATACTGGCCTAAAAGGAGCTTTGTTTCCAGGTCTGGGAAGAAATCAGGGCTGAGACTGGGTAATGAAACTGTGGTGGACCACAGAGCTCCATCTTAGGGCCCATGCCCTTCATCTTGGACAAAGGACTGGAAGAGATACTAAGTTCAGAGATGATACAAAACTGGGAGGAGATGTTGACTCCCTTGAGGGCAGGGAGGCCCTGCAGAGAGACCTCAACAAATTAGAGACCCTGGGAAATTACCAACCATATGGTAATTCATATAGAGTTCAACAGGGGAAAGTGCTGGATTCAGCATCTGGGACGGGGCAACCCTGGATGTATGGACAGACTGGGAAATGAGATGCTGGAAAGCAGTGCTGTGGAAAGGCATCTGGGAGTCCTGGTCATGAGTCAGCATGAGTCCCTGGCAGCCAGGAGAGCCAACCCTGTCCTGGGGGGCATCAGGCACAGCATCACCAGCCGGGCAAGGGAGGGGATTTTATCCTGCACTGGGGTGGCCTCACCTTGAGTGCTGGAGGTAGTTTTGAGTGCCACAACATGAGAAAGACATTAAAGGTAATTATTAATTTAAGGTTAAAGGGCCTTAAGGGGAAGCTGTACAAGGAATGGGTGCAATCACTTGGTCTGCCCAGCCCGGAGGAGACTGAGGACAGACCTCACTGCAGTTACAACTTCCTTGTGAGGGGAAGAGGAGGGGCAGGCACTGATCTCTTCTCTGTGGTGACCAGTGACAGGACTTGGGGGAATGGCCTGAAGTTATGCTGGGTATCAGAGAAAGGTTCTTCTCCCCTCTAGAGGATGGTCGGGCACTGGAACAGGATCCCCAGGGAAGTGGTCACAGCACTCAGTGTTCTCAAGCAAATGGTGTGACTCCTGGGGCTGGTCCTGTGCAGGACCAGTTGTATTCAATGATCCTTGTGGGTCCCTTCCAGTCTATTCTGTGTTTCTGTGAACATAAAGATCTACAAAATTTTCTGCTGAGACTGACTGCCTCCCACATTGGACACTCCAGCCTGACAGCCAGCTGTGTGGACTCAAGATAGAGTCGAACAGATGTCAGCCAGTAATCCCACCTGACGGAGCTCAGTGATACATAAGAAATATTTCCTACTTCCCCATCTCTAGCTACAGCAGCTCTAAGTAGTGAGTCCATCCAAAATGAGTGCAGGGCTGTGTGCTGTCTTGATACTGTCTCTGTGCATCCCATGGTTTATTTTGCACCAAAAAAAAGAAAGGCTGACTACAGTTGTTCCAAGGTTGTGCTTTTGCAAACAAATCTTACCACCTGTGCCATGCTCAACCTGACGTCACAGAATGATAGAATACGCTCAGGAGGAAAGCATCTAATTATCCCTGGCCCTGCACAGAGCACCGTCCCCAAGAGTCACACCCTCTGCCTGAGAGCATCGTCCAAATGCTTCTTGAGCTCTGTCAGGCTGGTGTTGTGACCATTTTACTGGGGAGCCTGTCCCAGTGCCATACCACCCTCTGGGTGAAAAATCCTTTCCTAATATGCAACCTAAACTTCCCCTGACACAGCTTCAGGCCATTCTCTCAGGTCCTGTCACTGGTCATCAGTCAGGCTTGAGCACCTTGAGAAACCAGTGCAAAAATAATTGCTCTTGAGCATGCCTGAATTCTGGTTGTCCATCAAGTGCAGTGTATTACTCATGTATTATTTAAGGAGTGATTATCTCCTGGGCTCCCAAGATCATAGGCAAAAATGACAGGAGGAAAGCCACTCTACCATTAGACCATACATGGCCTATTAGTTTCTGTCTGTAAGACTGAAGGAAACAGACAAAAAACTCAAAAGCAAAAATCAAAACAACAACAACAACAAACCCCACCGGAAAAACCCACCACCGGTACTTTGTTTAAATTGTTAATTACTGTTCTCTCGGCTGAGCTTTTCCCCGACACAAACGACTCTCCGCAGCCGGCTCTGGCGTGCGCTGCTGCGGGCGGCGCGGAGCGAAGAGGGAAGAGAGAGGAGGGAGGGCTACAAGTTCTGCGTGTCCCCCTCTTCGCCCTTCGCCCCCCACGCCCGGAGCACCCTTCGCCTGGGGCAGGTGCTTGTCAGCTACATAGCAGTCCCTCAACTCCCTCCTCACGGCAGCGCATTCTAGGCCTCTGCCAGGAGGATCTGCGAGCGCCCATGCCGGCACTGCCCCCTCCCTCTTCGCAGCTCCCCCGCCGCCATTTTAAGGTCCGTGAGGAGAGCTGAGGAAGCCGCTGCGGCCGTCGCCCTGCTCTCAGAGGGGGAGCGGACGTGTCACCGGCTTGGCGGCTGCGGTGGCCGGCTTTTTGTTCCCGAGTTCTGGCTTGGTTGTTAAAATTAAATAGTGTTATTTCTTGTAGTGGCGCCTGTCCGGCGTTAGCGTCTGGCCTGAAGGCAGCAGTGAGCTCCTCACGGCAGGTTGCCTGCGGAGGGCAGCACGTTTTCCATTGTGCTGATGTCATATTTGGCGTTCCTTCCGGTTTTCGCAGTTTCTTAATAAAACGGGATGCAGGGGGAGAGCACGGGGATGTAGCAGCTTTCTGAATTTCTTCGTGTCAATCAGCCTTCAGGTTCTTTTTTAGATCTTCTCTGCACTCTTTCCTTTCTTGTTCAGTATCAGAACAAGAATAATACTGTTTAGGATGGAGACATAAGGTAATTCTGCAAATGTAGCAAGAGGCTATTTCCCTCCTCTTTCCATGAAATGGACAACTAAAAATGGAAAAATTTTTCTTTTTGCAGATTTGTTGTAATACAACAGTATGTTCAATTGAGAGTTGGAAAGGAATGTGAAACACAATGAGGGAGAAGGCCTCCCCTACACTCCTGAAATAAATGGATTTTCAAATTGGGCTTCCTTATGTAGACAAGTGTAATTACTCTAAATGAAATGGCTAGTTGTTCTCAGGTATCTAAGGAAGGAGGGCTAATACGTCAGTGAAACCCACCTTTGTCTTTGTCTAAGACTTTTTTTTTTCCCCAGAGAGTTTCAGACTATTTAGTCTGTACATCATGTGTATGCAGAAGCCATGTGACCCACCAAACATGAAAATCTATGGTAAGGTCTTAGACATCATCTGAGTTACAGACTTTCTGAACTTAACATTGCTGTTAAAGTTCAGCTACGCTTAGGTTTTCACAAAGCACCTGTTGTGCTTAATAAGTACCTGCAAGTGGCAAGGCAAACCAGAAAACCATTTCCTGTTAGCGTGCAACTTGCAATGCCTGTGCTAGAAATCTCAAGTAGGCTGTGTAAAGATCAGTTTCAGTGAATGGCTCAACCAAGTAATCTTGAAAACTCATCTGTAATTTCTGACCCATATCCCTCTTCTGTTATCTTGCTACAATGTTCTTCTTTTGCTTTCAGTGTTATAACCCCAAGTGTATTCTATGCTACTTTCCACACCACCATTTCTTACAACCTCTAATTAAAGATCCTTCTGAATAAAGCCTTCTGCTTGAACAGTTAGGAGTGCCCCTCTGAAAGGCCTCTTTTGTGTATGACCATCTTGTGGAACACAACAAAGACAAGGCACTACAGAAAAGACACTGTTTTACTTTGCAGCCACTTCACTTGCCTCTGTCTCAAATTAATTAGCACTACTCTGTTTTCAAGTGTAATAACACTTCTGTGAGGTGAATGGAGTTTTCAGAGAGTAAAACTGCAGCACACCCTCCCACCATCCTTGAGCAACAAAGGAGACCACAGAAAGTGCCCTTAGAGGTAGTAGGTGATCAGGGGTGAGGTGGAACTCAGGTGAATGGGGCTGCAATTCACACACACAACCCCCAGCTTCCTGAAGTACTAGCATTTATATTATACATTATTAAGAAAAAGGTTCAGAGTGATCCTCGCATTGGTAAATTATAAATCAAATACCATTTACAGTTAATTTCTGTGAAAAACCCACACATTCTAATCCATGGATTTTTTACTTAATAATCATCTCCTGATGACTGTTTCTTGTTCTGCCTATGCTTAAATTTTCCCCTGTATCCTTGAGCACCTTAGCATACGAACATCTGCATCAGAGGAGAAGAGGCTACATCTATCTGAGTGCATATGCTGGTGTCCATATTAGAGCTGCTGAGTTTTCTATATGAATGTATTGCTCTTGAAAGCAGTGCTGCAGCAATGTGCAGGCAGAGACTATATTGAAAGACTGCTGAAATCCAAGGCCTACATCTATAGGGTTGTATGGGTCAATACCTTATGCTTGTGGCATGAGTGTCATAGAAACAAGTTGCCCTGGAGATACCCCAGCTTCTCTAACGAGCGTTCACCCGTGGAGCAGCTCTTTTGGAACCCTCCTGAGAACAATTCTCTTCTTTCTGTTGCTATTATTCTTCATGTCTTGCTCACAGAAGCTAATGTGGGTATAGCACAGTGAGTACTGCAGTTTTCATTCATCCCAAAGGCAATAATCTCTGTATTCTCTTTGAGTAAATCTCCAGGGATGCATAAGTTCACTATAATTTGCATTTACTCATGAACAGCATCCCTGTAGGGTTATTGAAATTGCATTTTATATTATTTGAATCATCATAGCTCTAGCTGAAGGCCACAAAACGCAAAAGGTTGCTTGGTATTGACTCTTGGCCCTCCTGCCTTGTACCAAATTTTGCTGTTAAATATATAAACTGCAACAACTTTTGAATACAAATTAATTGCAGTTCTCCTTCTCAGGTATAAATAAGAACAGGAATTGACTTACTCATTTTATTGTCATGTCCTCCATGTGCAAGTAACCTTTTGGACAGGAAAAATCATATATGTGGAGTATAAACTCTTCTCTGAGGCTTTATTTCAGTGTGCTTACCCATGCTGCACTGATTCAATCTGAGCATATGACTGCAGGATGTTTCATATCAAGTCAATGGTAATTCTGGAGTAAATTTAGTTCTAGCAGGACCAGGTTTTTGGAGAATGTCGCTCTCCATGCAAGGAGACAGAAAACAGGCATGTATGTATGGTCTAAAGCAACCAGTGTAACTGATGAGTCTGCATGCTGAGTGCTCCCTCTTGTCCCCACTGATGGCAAAAAACATCATTGACAGAAATCAAGCTGGATCTTTTTTCACCTCAGAAAATTAAAAGGAAACTAATGAGCCTGCTGGCAGATAACCTGTGAAGAATGAGAATAGTGAGACACAGCATGTTAATTACTCAATATAAACTGTTCACCCTGCTCTTCCAACAGGCACTCTCTTCTCCTCCTACTGTTCTTTTTTCTCTACCTACATCTGCCTGAAGTCCTGACGGGACAATGGTACAACTGACCCCACTGAAACATTTTCCATCCACCTGTGCTTGTTGCATTCATGGTTTAACATTCAGTATATTCATAGTTCAGCATTTTTTGTGCTTATCTAGTGTCTACAAAGGCAAGATACAGAGAAATGTGGAAAATAGAAGAGCACAACTGCAGGGAGGTGGGGGGGGTGGTGTGGAACAGGGTCACCTGTGTCAAGATGCAGCTGTCAAAAACTTGTGGAGCCTGACAAGCAGTACATTTAAACCCATACACGTGTCCCAAGAACTTCAGGTGAATAACCTGTGTAGTTATGGGGTTTTATATAATTAAGGGTGTATTGGATTATTTAACGTCTTTATAATCCAATAAAGAAAAAAACCAGTTTTGGTAAATCTTTGGCATTAGAAAAAATCCTCAAAAAAAATTCTCAAAAAGCTCTTTGCAGTGACCGATGCTTATGTTTTGTAAGTGAAGGCCATTATTTATCAGCACAGAGTTCAGCACAGTCAAATGAGAGACTCACAGTTTGGAACTGTTTCTAAAAAACGTTGCATGATCATCTCTCCCCTTGACCAGTTAATGTAACTGACTCCAGTCATCGCTCTGTTGCTGCCTGTTATTGCCTACTTGCCCTTACCAGTTGTGCATGACGTTAAAGAGTATATGAACTGACAACAAACATGGGTGTCTGTCTCTTCAGCAGCATCACTTGAATGAGCTACTCTGGACATAAGACTTCTGTTTATCTTCTGAGAACTGATACTTCTGTGGTCTCACTGCACCTCGTGCTGCAATTTCATGGTTTGTGGCTACGAATAATTTGTTTTTATTTCTCCCTGTGAAGCCAGTCAGCCCTAAGTTTGCATGTTACAAGATGAACTCTGTCTTGAATGTGATTATTACTTGTACCAGGAGACAAGCCAGTGTACACTACAATTGTGAAAGTCTCAGATCCCTGGGTGATGAACAAAGACTTTCCTCCAAATTGCTAGTAACACCAGGTGTATTTAAGATCACTACAAGTTGGTTGTTTGGTTTTGGTTTTTGTTTTTAATCTCAGAGGTTCTAAATCTCTCAATAAAACCAAAGTGGCCATATTGATTTCTCCAGTGTTACAACACTTTCAGAAGAAGATTTCTCAGACTATTTCCCTGTTTCCAGGCAACCTTGCTGAGGAGAAAGAGAAATTGAACATTGTGCTAACAGATTGACATAAAACTTTGACAGCTATTTTTAACAAATGTGAATCTAAAATACTGCACCAAACAGCTTCATTCAAAATCTGTGATCTCGGCTACTATAATACCTCTAATTTATTTCTTTTCACTTTTGCCTGACATACACAATCCTCAGAAAGCAATCCAGATTTACAGTTATTGGCAGGGTGATATGGGCAGACATGCTACTTGTTAAAAAAATATCTCTGACAGCTTTTTCCCCAAATTTGGAATAATCTGAGCTAGAAAGATAATAAAATGATTGTGGACCTGAAGAAAGCTAAGATAAAGTATGTCTGGAGATAACAGAAATACTGAAATTTAGGGTTTTTTTCTCTTTCATAGACGCTTTGGAGCTCAGTGTGATCAGTCATAGGCAGAGATAGAAGAACAACTGTAAATCCATTGTCAAGATCAAACAAAAGTCCTGCTTCCCTCCAACACAGAACAAACATCAGTATGTGGTTCACTACACCCACATGATTGAGACCCGAAGAGCGGTTGTTTGTGGGTAACTGATAGTAAGCCCAGTCGCCACTTCTTGACCTGTCCCAGGGGACATTTTGCCAAGCGAGGCAAAATGGGGATCAGGATCCCCAGTTGTAGCTGAACTCCCAGTTTTGTGACAACTAGAACATTGTCTTACATGAAAGTATTTGCTAGTAGAGTATACTAAAATTATATTAAAGTATATTAAACACAGAATAATTAAACATAACACAATATTTTATTCTGCTGAATATCTGATTCAAAGGGGTCAGCAGAATACTACATATGCTACCTTAGTGTGGGTCTGTGGAGCAAGCACTTCAGCACAGGTAATCACCGCCAAAACCTGTGAGTCTGATTCTGTTGCTTCTGTCCTGAAGGCAAAATTCCCATGAAGTAAACTTAATGAACACCCAATGAAATTTTGTTTCATCTCTATGGTGATTTACATAACCGTTAAGTCTAGCTAGGTAACAATAAGATAAACACTGAATGGAAATGAGCTAACAAGGGTGCTGCTTGGATCAGGAGTCAGTGAAGATAAATTTCACCAATTTTGCCACTCTGTTTCTCTGAATGTCTGATATATTTCTCCCTGGTTTTGGTTTGTTGTAGTAAAATCCTTGGACTTCTCAGTATTTCAATATTTCAATGTCTTACCTTTGCCTCAGATCTGTTAGCCGAAATCTGCCTTTGGCCTGTTGAAAAATAATTGTGCCCTATTATATGTGTCGTGTTTTGGTAGACATTAGCTACAGGGCCTACATGCTGAATAATACTTCAGAAACTAAGGTGATCTTGTTTTTGAATTGCTGTGTGCTGTGATCAATGAGACTGGATGGTGTACAGGTCTCCTTCCCTCTCCTGATGCAGCAGTTCACAGCTGCAGGTCCTGACACTCGGATGGGCCTCTACTTCTAATGTGCTTTTTTTTCCCACCTCCTTTGTTCTGTGTTCATCAGTAGTTTGTTCATAGAATCAGTGTTACATCTTGATCTTTGTCTTCTCTTTCCCTCTATTTCATGGAAACTGATTTAAAGTAATTGCTTCCAAATAACAATGACTGAGAGAATGTCTAATATGACCATCATTAAAAGGAACATGTTCTTCGTTATTACAAGAAGAAAACACAGAGCTGTCTTTTAGCCCTGGAGAATTTAAACCACTTAAAATAAGGATCAATTTAGTGGCTATGGAAACTGCAACTATTCTGCTCTCTAATAAAATGGATGTACCATGCTCTCGAGTTGGCTGGGTAACTGCATCCTAATGCTTACCATGCTTCATTAATGAAAGCAGAAGTGTAAGCCAGTGGGGGCATGTACTTTGGCAAAGTAGCTTCAAAGGGTACACTATCTAACAAGACCAGAGCAGCAACACTTCTGATGCTATTTAAGAGTACTGTTCTTCTAAAGATCAGGACATGAATTCAGGAGTGAGCACTCTTGCTGAAGTGGTAAGGCAGTATGAGCTTCTGGTGTCCACAAATTATGTGAATGTGTGCTACAGATAGGGGTTTCATTAATCACAGCAGAGTACTGGATGTCATTTACAAAAAGCTGTGCTTTCACATGAACATGGAAATATGGGTATCATATTTATGCCTTATATGAAATAAAAATTAGTGAGTATTATGTTCTTTCACAGGTCGAAATAGAAACCGTTAACAATCTGCTAATTGTTTCTAATACTGGGGAGAGATTTTACATTTTTCTGTAAACCTGTAAAAGCTTTCCGAAACATTTTAAATGTCTAATAGTTCCTTTTCAGCAGTATCATTTAATTTTCACAACATAAAAATAACTTGTGAAGAGTTAGAAGTGCAATAAGCTTTATTATCTAATGTTAGTGCTCCCATGGACAAGCAACATGGTCTTTAACATGCAAAGCACAGCTGTAAGACATTAACAGAAAAATTGCAATGGCAAGAGAAACCTTTCCAGTCTGTGGGAATTCCTCTTCCCACATTTGGTATTAACTCATATATGCAGGTAAGTAGAACTCAAGGCCTCCCAACTCTTAAGTTTTGATTTTAGAATATGTAGCCTCACTTTAGATAGCTAAGTGTTCAGTCCACAATTAAATACTAAGTTGTCTTAGCCTTCCGAGTCATGGGTCATTCATATTTCCCTTTTAATGCCAGTGGGAATTACTCATCACTGTTATGTAAGAGTCAAAGTGCATGGAAAGTTCAGTATCCCAGTGGTACCCAGGATAGGTGTGACCCAGATAGTCTGAAGTGCTAGATGGCCTATGTCTCACTCCTTAGCAACACTTCATTTAGACAGACTTCTTCATTTTGGAAAAGTACAAGTACCATGTTGAAATAATGCTTCATTTACTGTCAAGATAATTCAGGTGGGTCTGCTTCAAAGGATTAGTTTGAGGTATGTAGGAAAATCAGGTTTTTTCTTGCACTACACTGTCAGGAATAGAGAGGCCAGTGGGTGGCAGAGCAGTACATCAAAGGGCAGGAATCAAGTAGTACTGCTGAAGAATGAGGGAGCTCAGGCTGAGGCAGAAAGTCTCACATGAAACATGATGCTTAAATGCATTTGTGAGTCTGGGATTCAAAGAAAATGGTACTTTGCACTGAGCATCCAGGTTGTTTCTTCATTATTCTAAGATGGCTGCCTAATGTTTACATAAATTAATTTTTTTTAAATATAACTCATGGTTTTAAGAGAATTTTCTTCTTTCCATGATTTGCCTGCTTAATGTGACAAAGAGACAGGCATAGTAGCAGGTTTCCTGACAATCTAAGGGAGAAAAATATCATGAGATACTGTTAAGACTTCTGACAAGTTGTTGTATTTAGCATAGTGTGAAGACCTTTCTCCAGGAGGCTGTGCAGATAGTCCTGGGCTCTTTTGTGTGAATTCAAGGTTTTCACAAATATTGTCACTGGAGCATTAGATGTTAAATTAAGTACTGATTCCCATGAAATAAATTCAATTTTTGTGTTAAACTCTGAAAATACTAGTTTTTAGACACTCTCGTCTATGTATCTGCACAAGGGAAGATTTTTAGTGGAAATCTGTGGTTTTCACTGGTTAAAAAAAATAAAACAACCCTGCTCTAGCTGCAAACATTAAAATATAAGCATTCTTTTCACATCTTTACCACAGAAAACAGATTTCCTTCACCTGCCAAGTTCCATAGAAAATATTACCTTGAGTCACAGTTTGTCTTTTTCTCTCTTTCTCTTGCTTAAAGACTTTTGGTTGTTCTTACTACTATTCCCTACCCAGAAATACAGGATACCTGGCAGCGTGTTTAGTAGCAGAAAGGAAGACATTTGGTAGAAAGACTGAGCTGGATGCATGCAGCAGTCTGAAATGGTTTTTAAGGGAGGTCTTACTTTACTTCCACAATTAAGATCATTTAACAGATAAGTCTGTTCTGGTTTGGAGGAAAATTAGTATTGTGGAACCCTTCTGCATAGTGGAGCACTGACATTGTCCTGCACTCTTTTTTGCAAAAAGTGAAGAACAGTATCTTTATCTTACCCTATCCCTCTAGACAGTTGAGTACACAGAGTGCAGCTGCAGTACACAGGGTGCAGTGCTCAAAGCAGACTGTCCAAGTGCAAGTGGAAAATGCTACAAAAATTCCATTTGTCAACACAGATCATCAATGAAAACATGTCTTAGTGAAACAATTTCAGTAATGCTAAATGATCCTTACCCAAGATTTGTTTCTCAAGGTTGTTTCTGAACACAGAGGATACTGGTTTTTTAATTTCAAATGTAAGAACATGTCCATTTCCAGTAATCCATGCACTGAGAAATCCACTTATAGAGATCATTGTGAGTAAAATACACAAGTGTTCTTGGAACACAGCTGTGCCATGCAAGTGTCTGTGCTATGTATTTAGATCGAACTGTAATAGGAATGTCTAATTTCTCTAAAGTTCTTCTTAAGAATCATTATGAAATATGGAAACAGATTTTTCTGGTTTGAGATAAACAAGAATTATATATCAGATAGGGCCCAGCAAAATAATTATAAAGATTATTAAAAACCTAAGGATAATAAGAAAAAATCTGTAGATAGAACATGACCATATAGTCACATACTATATAGTATCATATTTATTATATTAATTTTTTAAGGAAGACAGGATTATATTACCTTGTCAGTTGCCCACAGTTAGAGATGCAGTGACAACTTTGAAAATTACAGAATTGCCGTGGAAGATCCTGAACCGAACAACACATACTGATGATAAGAAAAGGAGATAGTTTAAGAAATATATATTGATATTTTTGCCTAGGCAGAAGTCTCATTCTCACTCACTGACAAATCAAGTGCATTAAGACATGGCTGATTCATACTGAGGGGAAGGATGCAGTTGTAGAATAAGCAGTAAAGTTTCTGTTTTGAAACCAAGAATTCCCAATTTGTGCATCTACAGCTGAAGACAGCTAACTAATCCAGTTACCTGGATCCTACTTAACCAAAATTCCCACGCTTTTCACTTTTAAGAAGTATGATTAATGAAGCAAGACTTTTACCTTCGATGTTTCACTTCATGTAAGGTTCCTCAAACTCCTATGAGAAGGGAGGCACAATTTATTGGTTAAAAACCTCCACGGCCTGATCTGCAGTTCAGCTAAAGCATTTTATGCCTCCGGCTTTTAGACTCAACACAATTAGCATATCTTACAATGAAGCACATAAAGAAAGGTGCAACCTGAAGCCAAAAAACAATACTGTCTCAAAATACGTGTTTATTTAGGAGTGCAATCACATTGAAAGATTGACATAACAGAAATGTGCCCCTCTAGTATTCTGTGGCTTAAAAATTACTTGTGTATCATCAGCTGCTATTGCCAATGGCAAAGATATGCTGTCATGACATTTCAGTTTGCATTATCTTACTGCCTTTTGGCCATTTAAAAAGCCTTCAATAAAAAATAAACAAAACCAAGCTCTGGACCATAATAGCACACTACACTTCATAAATGTTGCAATTTTCAGAAACAAATAATTACTTGTATCATCTGTTATTCCAGAATGTGTAGAATCTGAGCAGAACTTTTTAATTACTAGCTGAGTCCTCTGGTCTCCAGTTTGTAGTATGTCCAGTTGTTGATATATCCAGTTTATCAAGACTGGAGATGCTCATATAAGAATTCTACAGATTATATATTGGAAACTTAAGAAGTTTTGTATTTAGTGTACCAAATGAATGTGGAAGACTGCGCATTATTTGCTTTAATAATAGATTATATAAGCCAAGAAATGACTGCCCCATAATTCCTATCACATTCTGGTGTGTATTTTGTCATCTTTCTGAGCTGACAAGCATTTTAACCTGTATTTTGCAAATTGAAAAAAAGGGCTCTCTTTCCAAAAGTGGAATAATAGCAGCTATAAGTCTAAAATGCTCTTCACCTTGAATTGCAATCCTTAATAATCAGCACATAGAGCTCTTCATTTAACCTTTCCTGTACTCTGTGAAATGCAGAGGATAAACAGAACTGCCTTTATATTACGTTTTAGGAAACTTGCAGTAACTTTCCCCAAAGCTATTGGCTAGCCAGTCTGGAATATTAAAAGCAAACTGCTGTGTGACACTAGAGAACAGATTCAGCTGTTAGCTTTCGTCAACTAACATTCTGCAACTAAAGTCTACTGCAGAGATCCTGTTGAAGGACTTGTGGAAAGTTGTTGCTTGGATCTGGGCATCAAGATTAAATGGGACAACCTTGGAAAGAGCAGTCCACCATTTTGGTAGCTGTTTCAACAACTGGGTTTACTTTGTCAAACCAAGCCTAGTTTACGTCTACAGTAGTACATAAAATTGGCCACGGACCATTCTCTGGCATTGAGGACAACAGGCATGGCTTGCCTTAAATTCTTATAGCTGAGCTTTTTTATGCTCTGGAGTGGTTTATTTTCATCTGTGGGGCCCCTTTAGAGAAGTTAATGTCCTGCGGATATTCCAAGGCATGCAAAAATATTGCTTTGAAAAGGACTAGCTGGTGGCAGACAGCTCATGCCAATACTCAGACTCATCTGCCCCAGCCTTGTTGGGGCAGCTTTTTCATTCAGGTCCCACTCTATATGTGGATATAATATATACAGTGTTTGCAGCATAGAATGTTTGATATAATATAGTGTTCATTTCATTTTCTTTTACTTTTTTTTGAAGCGTAAGCTAAAAGTCTTTTAAATGAAAAAAAGGAGCAACACCTACTAATCTTTCAATTTCTAACCTTTATAGTCAGACTGGATGTCACAAAAATGGCAATGAGAGCTTTTCAAAACATTTCCCCAGGGTAGGACCTACTTGGCTTTAAAGAGCAAGAACAGATATCTTCTTCTCTTAAAAAAACTCAAGGCAATCTTGCACAATGTTTATATATTAAATCATAATGTTGTGAACACGTAGAAGATTTCAAATGGGTATATGGGGTCCTGTGTACTAAATTCCAGCCCTCTGGCAGTGGATATATTTCCCTCATCTTTTCAGATCCTTAGAAATAGTCCCTAAATCTGCAATACTAAAATACTGAGAATAGAATAGAATAGAATAGAATAGAATAGAATAGAATAGAATAGAATATTTCAAGTTGGAATGGACATAATACAATCATCTAGTCCCATTACTGACCAATTCAGGGCTGTATAAAAGCAAGTTATGATGAACCTTCTGCAAATGCCTCATAAACTCTGACAGGCTTGGGATATCAGTCACCTCCCAAGGAAGCCACCCTCTTGGTAAAGAAATGTTTCCTGATATCCAGTCTGAACCTCCCCTGATGCATCTTTGAGCCATTCCCATTCCATGTTGCTGGATGCCCGGAAAACACCAGCACTCCCTCTCCAGGTCTGCTCCCCAGGGAGCTGTCAGAGCAATGAGGTCACCCCTGAGCCTCCTTCTCTCCAAACCAGACAGACCCAGAGCCCTCAGCCACTCCTCACAGGATGTGCCTTCCCATCCTTCCACCAGCTCTGTTGTCCTCCTCTGGACCATTCCAGGACCTTCCCACCCTTCTCAGAGTGTGGGGCCCAGCACTGCACACAGGACTCAGGGTGAGGCTGCACCAGGGCTGGATCCAGCAGGATGATCCCAGTCACAGCTGGTGATGCTGTGTCTGATGCACCCCGGGATGGGTTTGCCCTCCTGGCTGCCCGGGCACACACTGCTGGCTCACCCTGAGCTGCTGCCAACCAGCACCCCCAGATCCCTTTTGCAAGGCTGCTCTACACACACTCCTCTCCCAGCTTATACTTGTGCCCAGCTTTACTGCATCCCAGGGGCAGAACCTGGACTTGTTCTTGTTTAATTTCATGCCACTGATAATTACCCAGTGCTCCAATCTATTTCAGATCCCTCTGCAAGGCCCTTGTGCCTTGAGAGAGTCAGCAGCACCTCTGGGTTTGGTATCATCGGCACACTTGCTAATGGTGCAATTCAAGTCCTGCATCCAGATCATTTATAAACTTGTTGACCAGAACTGGTCCTGCAGTGAATTCCTGAGGAGCACCACTGGTGATTGTTCACCGGGCAGATGCAGCCCCACACACTAAAATCCCTGAAGTTCTGACATTCAGCCAGTTCTTCATCCAGCACACTGTGAACCTGATCATCTCACAGCCAGACAACTTGTCCGGAAGATGCTGTGAGGGACAGTATCTAAGGCTTTAGAAAGATCTAGAAAAACTACACTCACTAATTTGGATGAAACCAACTCAAATCATCTAGAAGCTTAGGAATGTGTGACGACATTGTACTGACCTTTCAAAGCTTTCTGAATTAGCAAAACAAAGAAACCCTCATGAATTTATTACTTACCATGTTTTGTTAGGGTTTATTTCTGGTGTTGTGCTGCAAGGACTGTCTGGCAGTATTTTTACCCATGTGCCTAGCTTTAATGTGGTTTTTTTCTCCAGGAGCTATTACTGTCCTTTCATTTTTGACTGTCCTTTCTTGATTTTCATTTATATTACTGACCAAACAGATGCTCTCAGAGCAACAGAGCAACAACAGTCAGTGTGTTGCATTGGGCGCAACCCCGGGACCGGATCAGCCAGGAGAGTGGCAATGAATAAATAGAAAGGGATGGCCTACCAGTCAGCTTCCCCACCAATCTGGTCCTGACAGGTCCCTCAATATGAGGGTCCCTCTTTGGGCACCACTTGTCACATCACATGAAACCGCAGGACTGGGTCAGCCAGGAGAGTGGCAATAAATAAATAGGGACGGGAACAACCGAAGTGCCCAAAAATCAAAGTTTAATAAAGGAAAATAAAAGGATGTGAACAAAACATAAACCATACACTATGCAGAACTACTCCAGAAAACAACAAAATAAAGCAAACATAGCCTTCTATAGACTCAGGGCAGGGAACCAATGACCAAAGAGAAACAGAAACAATACCTTATATAGAACCAATCAGAGGGCAGGGTTCAGAACATAACCTTATAAGAATAACTTAATTTACATAACTGTTCCCATCATTCTTTTCTTCTCACCCATGTCTCACCATAACCTGACTGGGTATTACCTATCCTGGCATCCCAGTGTCCAGGGTCCACTACTGTTACCTGTGGTGTGACTCTTTCACAGCCTGTCCTCTCCAGGACAGACCACCAGATCAGAGCAAGATGTTTTTGTTGGTGTTGGTGCTGAGTGGGGAGATTGTCTGTACCTGTATCATTGAAGAATGAACAGGAGTTGATTTCTGCTCAAACATTAACTAAGAGACTGTGATAAAAGCCAAGAAACAACACATTTCTGTGGGAAATAAGTCTTCACCCATGACATAATAGAAATGGCTTTTTTAGCAGTGGCCTTCCTTCGTTGGCATTGTTCTCTGTGCTCCCCTTTCATTTCTGACCAAGCTGTCAGAAACCTGCAGGTTTCTTTCATATTTTCCCTTCAGATAAGATTGCTGTTCTCCTACATACTCCTCAAAATAAATTCCCTGAGTAAAAGTAGGAGGTGATTAAGATACTGATGAAAGAATGGCTTCAAAGTATAAATAGAAGCTTTTGTATGTTACTCTGACCATCACACTAGAAACTTCTGGCAGTATAAATTTCAATAACATACCATAGCATCTGGTATATTCCATTATATTTAAGAGAGACATCATTCTCCACATGAAGCAGTCATATGAACATTTGTTTCAGAAAAGAAATTCAAAGCATTTTTCAATGCGTTTGGGATCTGTTCCGTAGTCCCATTGCAAGGATTATGCTAAATAGGCCCAATAAAACTCTGAGAAAGAGAATCCAAGATTTCGAATAGTGTTGGTATAGAAGGTAGTAGCAGCCCTGTGCCACATTGAAGAAACTATGCATGCAGTTAAAACAAGGCATTCTTAACATTATTCTGTTGCTGATGTGTTTTCCACCTCTGCTAGGGCTTGTCTTACCCAAGCTGGTGAATGTTTGCAAATTGCTTTTACTAGGTTCTCCACAGCTTTCTCTTTTTAACTTAGGTTCTTCTGATACAGGGATCCTGTCTTACTAGATACAACACATGCTTGGAGAGGAAAAGCTGCATAACAGCTCTGGACCAGCACTTTCAAGTGGAGCCCATGTGACACAGCTCCTGCTAGACTTTTCATGGCTGCAAGGCAGTGTGTTGAAGTTCTCTGTTGCCCCAGGTAGCCAAGCTGCCCTGTTGATCTACTGCATTTGCATTATTCACAGTGCAGGAAAGATGATGTGACCCTGCAAGTACCAGGATGACTCTAGTCAAGGCCACCAGTATTTTTATCTATCTGCAGCTTTCAAGAAATTAGATTGTGTATTGTGAGGTACAAGGAACCTTGTCAATCAAAAAAGGCAAGGCTCTGAAGTGAGGTCAGAATGTGTGATGGCTCTAGCTTCAGAATTACAGGACATTAAACTGGAAATACAGAAAATGGAGAAAGAGGAACATAGACGATATTGGAGTACTTGTTCAGAGCAAGGCGAAGACTGTGGGTTTAGGTTGTGGGGCCTGAGGGTAAAGCCTTAGTTTGGGAAGATGCTGCATATGTAGCTAGGGCTGATAGGTAGTGTTTGCTTTTTTACACAAGTCCCTGTGCAAGTTGCATGGCTTGGCATCAAGGTTTGCTTGTCAGCAAGGAGGTACCTCTTGGAAGGATTTTTCTTCCATGAGGTTTTGTCTAACCTTCTTCCTATTGTTGTAATGCAAATACAGAAGAGAGATTATGAGCCCTGCATCATGAAGCCCTGTAAAATCACAGCTAGTTTATGAGAAAGTTGTTTATGAAATGCAAAAATAGGACAGGGACAGTAAAAGCAGAAAGTAATGCTGTATCCTTTAATCTCTGTGGATATGCCTTCATGCTTAAGCGACATTTTCAGCAGAAAGAGCTATTTGTACCATGTAGAGCAGAAGCATTTGTAATGAAAGCAAATTATTTGTATGGCTTTCATCTCTCTACAACATTAGACCTTTCTTGAACTTACATAACCTTAGTCTTCTGAATTGCTTTCTGTCCAGCAGGGTTTTTCTATAGCAGATCTGCCCTGATAACATTATTTATTGATATGTACAAAGAATTCAGTTTTCATGATAATATCTCTTGAAGGCAAAGCACACACACTGCTGGGGGGGGTGGGCAGGGAGAGGTTCCCATTTGCCTGTGGTTTTCAGGAGTGAATAAAATGCAGGGGTATGTATGAGATTGGCAGATCTTTAAGGAAGAAATCGTTCACCCAGTGAACATCTTAGACCTTGCATAGGTCTAGTAAATAATGAATTACAATATGAATGGTAGGTTGTGGTTGCAATTTTATGTAGAAGAAAATTCTTTGTAGAATATTAGGGAGAAGCATCCAGGTAAAAGAGGAACCTGTAACTCCATAAATAACTTTTTTAAGCAATCAAGCCAAAATATCTAGCCAAGAGATGAGCAAATGTGTGCCCATGCCAGTTGGTCACTCTAGACTTGGAAAAGTTAAAACTGACTGGAATACAAAGTTAAATGTTGCTAAGGCACAGCCATAGTTACTGTTGCCATGGTTTCTGCTTAAGTCTCATGGCAAAGGTTTACAGGGCTTTCTCACCTCAAGGCATACTGTGTTAGGATGGTCAGAGAACTGCTGGGATGGTGCAAACCAGAAGCCTCTTTGGTCTATGTGGTCACTTTGGTCTGTGTCACCCATCTTGTGAAATGACACATGTCCATAAGGCCTGCTGCTGGTGTTGATACCATTAGGGCAATAATCCTACCATCCTCAGAAGTTCCGCGTGATGGTTGACAATGTGATTCACCTTCTGTCGTTGTTTTTTGTGCATCTTCTGTGCTTTGCAAAACTGAATGTCTCCAACATCTAGCAGTTTGCAGTTACCCATGCCAGTGTACCATAGTCTCTAAATTAACAACAGGATTAAAAAACAAGAGCAGTCCTCATCTAGTCTTCCAGGATGAAAAGACAGATCAGGCTTTAATTACCAAGGTTAATTTTACTTAAGTTTCTTTCCTTAACCCCTGCTTTGTGAGCTGGGTGGATGGGGACAGAACCTAGTGTGCTAGTGGCGATCCATGCGAGGGCACCCACCTAGCCAAGAACTTTTAACCAGCTTGAGAAGTATATTGCAAAAGCTGTTTTGTCTGCCAGTGTTTCCAGTGTCTGTCATTGGAAGCTGGACATCCATATACAGTCTGCTCAGATCTCTTCGTTGCCCTTCCCATGGCTTCCCATGGGGAGGTGGAAGCAGTTTGGGGCTTCTCTTGATACTCCCCCACTCCCTGATACATGCACTAATTTTTTTTTTACTGGGTTGTATTCTAGCATTGTGTCTGTGTAATTTTGGCTTTCTGGCCTTCAAGAAAAAAAGGCTGGAGGGTCTAAAGCATTGAAAACTTGTTTAATCCTTTTACATTTTTGAAAGAGTATTGTTACCTGCTAGTTATTTTGTTGGGGTTTTCTTTCTGGAGTCAACAGTCTCTGTCAATATTAGTAAAGTGAATATACTTCTCTTCCCACACGTTACCAAGGTCTGACTTGAGAATACAACCTTGCAGATGCAAAGACACAATAAGCAATCAGGCCAGTTTTTAGAGCCAGTGTCCCAGACTTTGATTCATGTGGGGCTGCTTCCTGGCTACTCTGGAGACTGGGCACTATGTAACAGAATTAATTTGTAGCACAGCACCTTTTATTTAATGGTATACTTCAATGAAAATGTTCGTTAGCAAGCCATAAGTAAATGCTTCTTTGGATACAAGTGAAAACCAATAATTTTATGAGGAGCATTCAGATGCATAGGATGATGGAATTTTCCTATTTAGATCATGGAATCATAGAATATCAGGTTTGGAGGGGACGTCAAGATCCAAATTTTGGCAAATGCACAGTCTAGACAAGATAGCCCAGCAACTTGCCCTGCTGAAAACTGTTCAGTGTTGGGAAATCCAACACTTCCCTGGGGCAATTATGTCAATGGCTGACTGTTCTCATGGTAAAAATTCTTCCACTTGTGTCATGCATTAAAACCTCCCCAGGAGTAACTTGTACATCTTACGCCTTGCCTGTTCTGTGTGGCTTCTTGTAAAAAGGAAGTCTCCGTTTTCTTTGCAGCCAATGCTTGAAATATTGGAACAGTCCCTGATCCTGATGCATCTCTAGGAATAGATAGAACTTCAGAATCTCTTTCATGACTAATTATAAGGCATGTGAGGAAACAAGGGATATTCTTCTCTTTTGATATTAGCATGTGAGATTGAGTAGGCGACATTGCAAGGCAACTTTATTTTTGTAATCACCTCACACTTACTTATAAGTTTCCAGTCTTTTTATTTTTTTTTACTCAGCATCCTGGATGTAAAATGAAATTTTCCAGCATCTTGCATGACAAAACAGATACTCCGTTACAAGATGAGATATGGAAAGGAAGTGTTTCTCTACATTCTTATTGCCACAAACACTTGTTCCCAGTATGGTGGTTACTATGGTCACCGTCTTCTCTCTTAAAGACAAGGAAGGCTAGTAAAAGAATACATTACTCAATATCCTCTGTCTGATAACTCCGCAGGATAATGGCTGAGGAAGCAAGACATGGGACAGTGACAAATACAGCAAGCATTCTCAGAAGAGAAGGATTGCAAAGGCAGGAGTGCTGGTCTTGTCTTGTGCAATAACATGTTACATTTGTCAGCATTCATGCTGAAACACTGCATAGTTGCTGACGTATACTTCTCACCTTGAGCTTGCATAGAGAGAAAACTTGCCTCTAAACTACCGTGGGAGTAAGAAAAATGTCTCTGTATGCATTAATTGTGTATCTTAAAAAAAGCTGGTCATCCCTTTGATGATAGGTGCCTTGGTACAGGATGGTACAGGATATTGTTTCCAGGAGGAAGAAAATACAGTATCTTGTCCACTTCAAAACTGAAGGTCTGTGATAATAGGGAAATAGGAACAACTCTAAATGAAACCCAATGTACTATCACTTTACTGAAAAAAACAATAGTATAGGAAATTCAACATCATTTTAATTGAAGGAGAGAGTTTTTCCTCAGAGCAGCTGCACTATATGGACTTACAGATCAAAAAATACCCATATTCTATAGTTAGAAATGCTACCGGTTTCACTCTTCATGGAAAGAGAGCTTACCTGAACAGAAAAAAAAGTATATTTTCTCTCAAATATTTTACTTTTTGCTATCAAATTGTGCTGAAAAATCTCAGCAAACAATACTTGAACCTATGTAAAATGCCCCTACTAAAAATTTTTTTAAAACTGTAGCTTGTGTTTTCCTGTATTTATATATTTATGTGCTACTCATCTTTTCCAAGAAACAGAAATAAATAAGTATGCTAAATACTAGCTCACACACAGTACTATTCTGTTTGAAGTGTGACAATTAAAGGGCCAGAAGTGTTGACTATCAACATGGCATGCACAACACAGGAAACAGAAACAGCATTTGTCTGAGTAACTTATTCCTTCTGAAATGTTCATACAGAAAAAAGGATTAAACAATAAGTCAGAATATAAGTTGTTTAAATGTAAATTTACACAGCCTCAGTGTCTTTTAGTTTTAGAAACAAGTTTGACATAATAAGTGAATATTCATGCTCCAGAGCAGGACTTTTGAAGAGAGTTGGAGTAATGCATGTCAATGAACAATAATAGGATTCAAAGCATTTTCTCTCACATGAACTGATAATCCTGCTGTCTTTAACAGCAGAGTTACATGCAGAGACAGAGTTGCACAGCTGGTACCTTAGAATTTATCAGATCCAAACTGAATGGTGGGGAGTCAGCTAACTTCCATCTGCAGGAGAGAGGCCTGAAAATGAAGAAGAGTATAAAGCTGCCTGGTGTCTTTTTGAAAGAGATGCCTTAAGGCTGATGGTTGCACAGACCTCTTTGGACCCCAAAAGAAAATGAGCTGAGGGTTGATGCTTTACATTATTTTCTTTCATTCAACAAACAGACAATGCCAACATGACAGATACGGATCAAAGGGCTCCTTCAGTTCAAGCAGCAAGAACTGTTTATTGTGAGCAGAGAGAAGGAGGCAGAGTAGAAAATACAGTAGGTCTGGATAAAAATTACTCTTCCTGAGTTGACAGAGTACTTTAAAGAACGGGATTAGAAGTATTCAGACCCCCCAGTTTTTTGAATCTTTCTCATTTTTTAATACATACAGGTCAGAGCACTCTTTTTATAAAAGCAAAACTTCAGTCTCCGGTGAGCTCTGAATCAAACCTCAGAATCTTAGTAATGAAAGAATTTTCTGAATTCAAAGAATATAAAATAAATCAGCACATATATAAGAGTCTTCCAGTTTTACATTAGACTTATTAATGAAATGCTGTATTTACCAAATGTAGCAGTTATAAGGCAATAATCCACTACTTAGTAGAGATCAATCTGCCTTTGTCCTTATGTTGCCTTTCTATTCATTTGCTCTCGCTTCCAGTCAGGAAAAAGTGTTAAGACTTATATTATGTACACATTTTATTCAAATTAAATATTTCTGTAATGAAATTCATAGAAATACAGTCTTTGAAAATTTAGGTACTTGTAAGTGACACTGTTTAGGAAGAGTCCAAGTAAGCACATAATAGCAACTGATAATAACTGTCTAGATTATTATGTTATTCTACTAAATAGTCATTTTATCCTGACAGTATGCAGAATATTGTATAAATTTATTTTCAATATGTAAAAATCACCTGAATTGAATCCTGCTTCATTTTGAACTAATTCTGTCACTTTTGTTGACCCTTGACTTAGATTTTGGAAATAAATATTTAGAATTAAATTATAGATTAAATAGTCATACAATAGTTGCCTCTTCATAGTAGTCCAATGACTGTTTTCAATAGTCCAATGACCTTTGTATCAACAGTACTGTTTTAGACTTACATTCAAGTATTTTTTTTAAGAGCAGCTGAACAGTGTTAGCGTTATCTTCTCATAATCCTGCACAGCAAGTCAGAGAAGAAAATAATAACTCTGAATCTCCAAGATAAATCCTCACTCAAGAACATCTGGGACTTGTCCTGGACAGTTTGTCTGTGTACTGTGCTATCCAGGTATACTTTGATCTGCATGTTACATCTACAGTGGAATCCATAGCTACCTTGCACAGCAGAGATCACTTGCTGAAAGACCTGAAGCTTTCTGACACCTGCTCAGATAGCCTGTAAACCACTGTCAGATTTGGACATATGAAATATTTTCTCTCTTGACACTGGCAGGACCTATGAGGAAGAGGAGCATTAGCTACCCTGCTGTGCTTTCCTTCTTGGACATGTTTGGAATAGCAAATGCCTCCCTACCACACAGCTGACTGGAGCCCTGGGCAGCAGCCTTGTTGTTTGAGGTATAAACTCCCATCCCTTCCCTTCTGAGACACTCAGGAGTGCTTTTTTGTGAGGAAACACACAGGCCAGACTTTTCACTGGAGAATGCACTGACCTAGCAGTTCTGCTCTTATGGCCAGAATTAACTATAGATGATCAAATGCATAGTAATTTGCAAAATGCAAGTCTTGTTCCACCCTACTTTGTGTCCTGAGCTACTAAACAAGGACTTGTGCAGAGTTCTTTTAGAAACAGGGAACAGTTTTTCATAAAGGGCATGCCTCAATTTGTCAAAAGATCTTAGAAAACAGTGAGTAGTGCATTTTTGCCTGCCTGCATAAAAGAACTGCATTTGGTACTATGTTTTATGTTCTTTCAAACCCATACAAGCACAGCGGGGTGGGTTTTTTCTTATCAAAAGAAGCACAAATTTAACAACAGGCCTTAAGCTGTGGGCTTTAAGCCATACCAGTTTTAGAAATATACTGTGAATTGTAAAAATAAAGAAGATAATGCCTGTTCCTCCTGCAAACCTAAGTTCTAATCTCTCCCTAGGCTACAAGCAAACACAAACATGTGGCTCTGATCCTATTTTTCCTCTTTTGCATACATCACAGAGCTGTTGCAAACCAGCATGACTTGGAACTTCTATTAAAGGCACCAAATGCTAGTTAAGAAGAGCAGTTTGTAAAGGGCAGGGTGCAGCTGTAAGAAAAGGCCCTGGGGATGGGAAATAAGTGGTCAAGGAGCATGAAGGTACAGAGGGAATGATGTAGAAAGCAAGCACATGTTTTGTGCCTTCCATTGTAAACATTTAGTCGTCTTCACCAGTTAATGACCAGTTTCACAGAGCTTGTATTTTTTAATCTTTTAGTTAACATCCAAACCTGAACATTCTGTGCTGGCAGCAAATACTGCAAACTGTTTTGAATTACAAAAATTATAGAGAATGTCCTTTCAATTTCTGCCTCATAGTATTTAACTCATGCACACATGAAGTCATGTGACCTTTCTGCATCTAGACACTAAAACAAACTTGTGAACAATTTGCCTGAGAGCACCTATGTTTTACCTTGATTCCTGATATCCTGGGCAAACTGCAGAATCACGACTTGTCCATCCAAAGGCTATAGCTGCATGAAAGTACATGTGCACTGCTACATAAATCACTGTAGCATATTAAAAAACAAACAAAAAGTAAGAAAAAGAAAAAAGGAAGGAGCTGCTAGATTCTGCATTCTACAGTTTATCTGGTTTTTCGTTTCATGTTTTGGAAAAATCTAAACTTAGATTTTGTGGCCCAATACATGTGATTTTGTGGCCCAATACTCAGATCTCTTCGGACTCCCATTTCCAACTATTAGAGTTAGGAACCTGAAATGCATTGAAATGGGAATATGGAACCCATAAGAGCAGAATAGTTCTAAAGAGAAGTAAATGTTATTTGGTAAGGGGTAAATGACATTTGATTGAAAGTTTAGAGGGAAGTAAGAATAAGCAATTTTTAGACATTTGCCTACCACCAAAACTTTCTCCCTCAGAATCTCAAACTTGTCAGTGGAGAACCGGATGAGCTCACTGACATGGCTCTTCTCCTTATTTCTTACCCACATAGGTGGACTAAATGGGTCCACCTAGAAGTGGTGCTAGAAATGGGTTTCATTCTTCTATAAAATTGTTTCCTTGCAAGTAATCTCCACAAGGATGATATACAGTGATGAAGGAGAGTAAGAGATCCTTAGATTCAGAAAGCAAAATGTCTTACTTAGGCAGCATGAGCAAGTGTCAAAGCCAGGTTGTACCTTTCCCATTGATACAATTGTATTTTTTTTTTTTTTTTAAACGCAAAACAACTGGAGGACTCCATCTTGTGTCAATAGGGAATGGTGAAGACAGAATGTGATAAATATTTTCTTTTACAAGCTGTTTTCCTGGACCATGTAAACAACTCTGATACTGTAATGCTAGGATTGCCTCAAAAGCAACAAATGGGAGCAGGATGAGGGTTTCTGGAGAAGCAACAACCAATATAAAGATATTGCACAATTTCATCAAGCCATATCAGGGGTATAGTTTCTTGGAAGTCAACCCAACTCATGACAGTCCCATGGCAGGATGGGGGTGAAGTGCCCCAAGCCAGCACTGACAAACCTTTGTTAGCCTGGATGCCAGTTCCATGCACAAACACATTAGTTGCAGATGTCTCCTTTCCCTGCTATTAGGTCTCCAGACTGCATTCCCACTTTAGTGCATTTAACCTGGAAAAACATATAAATATGTATGCTTTCATGCTTGAAACACAGTAGCATCTAGCAATACTAAAACCCCTGGAAGTGTTGAAGGCCAGGCTGGATGCAGCTTTGAGCTACCTGGTCTAGTGGGAGGTGTCCCTGCCAATGTCAGGGGTTGAAAATATATGATCTTTAAGGTCTCTTTCAACCGAAACCATTCATGATTCTACTATATGGAGAGACATGAAGGTGCTGGAGAGAGTCCAGTGGAAGAACACAAAGATAATTATGGGACTGGAGCATCTCTATTCTAAGGAAAGACTGAGGAAGCTGAACCTATTCCAGCTCAAGAAGAGATGACTGAGAGGGGACCTCATCAATGTCTATCAGTATCTGAAGTTCAAGGGCATGGATCCAGGCTCTGCTTGGTGGTGCCGAGCAACAGCACAAGAGGCAATGGGCACAAACTGATGCACAGGAAGTTCCAGCTGGACATGAGGAAGAAATTCTTTACTGTGCAGGTGAACAAGCACTGGAACAGATTATCCAGTGAGGTTGTGGAATCTATCCCACTGGAGATATTCAAGAACTGGCCAGACACAATCCTGTGCCATGTGCTCTGGAATAAACATGCTTGAGCAGGAGGTTGGACCAGATGGCCCATTGTGGTCCCCCCCAACCTTGCCCGTTCTGTGATTCTGGGACACACAGAGGGTTATCCAACCTCTACACTGAAGTGATAGATCCCACTGTCACTACAGCCTGGACAGCTGATTGTTTTCTGGTTCTCAGTCTTTTCCATTACACACATTTAAATAATCTTACACTTCCCTGTAACAGAGGTGGAGGCACTTTCTGATAACTGATAATTTCCCCAGCAGGAAGCAAAATTTTTTTGGCATACAGAGTTATCTGTGTTTACACAGTCATACAATATAATTATTGACCACGGCAGATGATTTCTTTCAAGGCCTTACCTTTCTTAGATGGATTCACCTTCTCCAACATGATGATGTTTTGCTGTGTATTAAGACATGTTCTACTAATCTAGGACATATGATTTCTTGAGTTTGGATAGTGAGAGGCTAATGAATGGCCCATTGTTTTTTATTACTTCAGCTTCCTTTTCACCTCCTCAGAAACAGATGTATGTTTCAAAGCATTTCCATGGAGGAGTATTCCATTGCCCTTTACCACTTTTCTGCTTCCTGTATCACACAGTTTTTTCTTGAGCTTTTTTCAGTGCAGAAGGGCGTGCCATCCTCTGTGATTCTGTTAATTTCAGATCTATCACAAGACAGCAGAGTGTAGAAATTTTGCTGTAAATAGAAAGACATTGAGTTCACTGCTGGTGAATAACTTTGCAGTTGTAAAGTATTTGTCCCAAAACAACAACTAAGATTAGCTTTCACAGGAGGAAAGAGCAGGGTGACTCATCACTAAATGGCAAAGGTACTAATCAAAGGCAACTTTAGCAGCTTCCTCAGTGAGCAATATTTTCTCCTCTTGGGAGAGAATTACAGAACCTACCGTAACCTACCTCATTTGGAAGTGAACTTCATCTCACAATCTGAACTGCACACAAAGTAGATGAAAATGCAATGTAGAAATTGTAGTTTAGCTGAAGGGAGAATAAAGCAGACTGAAGGGAGACGAAGTTGTGTGTTGGACTAAAGGATCTAAACTGTATAACTGAGCTACCCGTGGTGGTTGCTCCCTCTAACTTCTAAGTACCCAGAAACAAATGATGAAAAGATTCAAGCCTAACTACAAGGAGAGGGTGCTGTCTTCCTAAAGCTCTCTCGTTGGGAAGGAGGGTTAAAAGGCGAAGAATGGCAAGGGAGATGGTGGATTCACTCCAGTGACCTTACAGCTGGGAATGCGAAGGCCTGGAGAATATCAGTGTGAGAAACCACATGTTAAAACTACTGCTATTTATCCTCTATCTTTGGAGATAGAGGATAAATAGTTTGGAGAAGTAGAATTTTTGTGTAGAGATAACATTAAGTGTTTACAGAGACTTGTAGGCCCTATCCCAGACATGCTTCAGCTCCCTGTTGGGAGAAAGATCAAAGCAGAGACCACAAAAAGCTAAGGGAGATCACAGCACGGTGCTAAACTACGCGTGCTCAGGCCCTGGATAAATGGGCACAGCAGCAGCCCCGCCGCCCGCTAGGACTGGACTGAGCCTGATGGTGCCTGTGCCCTCACTCGTGTCTCTGCTGCCCAGCCTTGTTTCAGGACCCTCCAGTTAGCGAGGTAATCGAGTAAATTCACTCTTTACATTTCAGCTGCACTTTTTTTGTGGTTGCCCTAAGTCATCTGTGTGATGATTCTGTTGATTCGCACAGCTGCGAACAGGTGTCGGGGGTCTGTTATCAGCAAACTTTCTCAAACAGTCAGGCCTCATGAGCTGTCAGATCTGGAAACAGGCAACAAACATAGTCTCATTCTGGACAAGAAAGACCTTTCTAGCTCCGTCCTTTCCACTCCTTCTCCCTACCTAATGAATGAAAGTAAGACACCTGTTTTGATGAGACAAAGCTTTTCAGCTCTTTTCGTAAGTGTTGAAATAAGAGTATTTCTGGTTTTGCAGGCATTACCTACTCTATCCACTAGCAGCCACTCACAGCAATTGAGAATAGGAAAAAACTGGAAATGGACATTACTGTCCTCCTTTCTGTACAGAAGGTCCACTGGGGCCTTTTAAGACTAGTATAGGAGTCTTTGCTGAGGATCTCAATGGCTAAAGTAGTTGAGAGGTAAATCCTGGCAACGATGGGTATGACTTCTGTTACCTTGTTCTTTTATCCAGAAACTGTGTGGGAAGGCCTTCTCGCTCTTATGGTCTGCAAACTGGGAATATATTGGAGAAACAGCAGAAGTAATCTCTTATGTCAAGATTATGGTGTTAGCCATTGATATTTTCTCTTCTGTTGGAAGTACCAACTTCATTGTTATATGAACAATTACATGAAAGCCCTGATGGTCCAATGTTTTGACTAATCTGCAAATGCTTAACTGAGGTTGGTCTTTGTGTCCTTTACAACTATATCTGAGGCAAAAGAGTCCCCAAAAGACCTTTTGCTCTCAAAACATACATAACCACTATGGAAATTTGCTTCATTTGATGGATTTGCTTTGGTTACCAACTTCCTGGATACTATCTACTTTATTCAAGAGGCAACACTTTTTTCCATCATGCCATCACCATTACAAGCACCTGTTTGTCTCTTTTCCATTTATCTGTCAGTGGCATTGCTCCTATGTTTCCCTTTAAAGTCATAAAGAGCCAAGTGCTACAGTGTTCCCTGATTTTGTGATCAAGGACAGAAGGATCATATAAGGGAAATAGGTTTTCATGAGATGTAAACAGATTACCACCTCAATGATTGATAAATTTCAGGAAGAAACACGGTCTGGTGTCTGGTGCTGCCAAGCACTGCAAGGTCACACTAATGAGCCCTGTTAACAGAGGAAATCAGAGGCCAGGAATTCATTATTGTCTTTGAGACATGATGACTGCAAAGTAGAATTAAAGTAGGAAAGGTGTCAACATCCTTTTTACTAGGATTCTCACAGAAAATTCAGACAGATGCTGACAGCATTCTTTCTAATTTCTAGAATCACTGAAAAGAGGAAGAGGATCGCAGGCCAAGGCTCAAAGTTTCTTGGTCCCAGATTTGACAGAACAAGAGCACTTCATAACTGATGGTCTAAGGCCATAGGAAGGAAGCACAGGGCTGTAATAGGGTGCAGCTCTGGCCCTGATCTGTGGGATCAGGCAGTGCACTGAGTCTCAGCTGCCTGAGATGGAGCCCAGGTGCTGGGAAGTGTTCAAGGCAGAAAGAGCATTTAGCAACCAAAACCAGCAACCAAAGTACAGGATAGGAAACCAAGCCAGCTGAAGAGATACAAGGAGAGTAAACTGGGTGAAATGGATATAAGAACAAATTTGCTATAGAAATAAACTAATAAATTGCAAAACAAAGGAGGGTTACACAGTGTTAGGCTCTTCTAGATAGTCTACCAGTAATTCCAGAAAGAAGAAATCCCAGGGGAGTCAGCAAGGGCACATGTTCCTCCCTGGAACACTTCTATAATCTGTACCATTTCCTCAGGATGCCCCCACCTTGTTGAGAAACAATATAGAAAGTTCAGACTGTAAGGAACTGCGGCTTACCTGCCAGAGCTCTCTACAATATTTAATAAACATAACTGATGCAGCAGATATAATAGACATCTCCATGTAGATAAATCATGTGGGAAAAAAAAAGTTTCTTTTACCAGTTTCACATTGGGGTAAGGGAGAAAGAACTGCTAAAAATTTAGAGCTTTGACCTGGACTGCTTAGCAGTAAAGTATGCTAGTATTTCCCTGAAAGTATTACTTGGTTCAGGCACAAGCACAGCATCACTCACATCTTTTACCTCTCTGTTAACAACACAAATGAAAGTGTGAAGTGTGGATGTGACTTGACCACTGTAGAATGCCAGGACTAATTTTTAACTACCCGTAGCCCAAACCTCCTGAAATTCTGGAGGTTATTGCATGCACATGTGGAGCCACCACCTAACTCTGCACAAGAATGCATGGAAAGTCTTTGTTGTAGCAGTGACAAGAATTTACATTTCTTTCCAGGTACTTTAGTTATGATCTGAAGTATTATTTTTTTCACCTAGAATGATATTATATGCCTCATCTTCATGTTTACTGGTAATATCTGGTCCCTTGTAGTTTAGCTGTACTCTCTGTAGTATCAAAATTAGTTTATTGTCAAAGGCTACATTTTGAATTAGGATCAAAAATGTTCATGTTCCCAGCAAAACCAATTTTCATTTGGAGAATGAAGAACCCTGAGGCTTTTTTGTGTCTACAGCACTCTTTGTCTGGCAAGGTTGAGCCTTTAAGTTAGGACTATCTTTGTCTTTGCAGTAGTATCTATATTGCCATATGCCAGAATCAGTAATTTAAATTTAAAACGTCTCTTCCATTTTATGAAAATTTATAATGTATTTAATGTAATATTCCTCCTATTTAACTATACAAAGTCAGTATGTTTTTGTTGCCCTCTACATAGCTTGAAGATTTTAATGTGTGTTCTTCCTTTTCAGCCAATATTATCTAAGTGCAGTGGCTTTAAGAAATGGTGTCATGGTTCCTGTCCAGATCAGTGACACCAGACATGACCAAGACCATGTTATTAAATACCATCTTATATCATTGCCAGGGCAGAGGGAAAGGCACTCTCACTCTTCTGAGAAACAGTGGCCCTTTCCAGTCAGGACAGCAAGCATGGCCATGGTTGTGGAAAAGGTCCTTCCGCCATTGTTGTCCATGTTCCTGGCTTTGGTGAGCAATTTCCATGTATACCACCCTCTCTTTGTATGCTTTTGTTATTAATATTGTTGCTGTAACTGTTCATTTTCTTATCTCGTTTGCTGTCGCGCCTGGATCCCGGGAGGAAGGGCGAGCAGCGTAACCAGCTAGCTGCTCAGCCCTTTTCCTCCAAGCAGCGTCACCGAGGGGCCGGGCCCTGTCTCGAGCTCTTGAGCTGGGGCCGAGGATAGTGCTTTGGCCTCTGGCTTGGAACCTCCCCTTCCACTTGGCCTGGCCGAAGGTGGGCACCCGGAGAGGTTCCTCTTAGTAGCTGAGTGGCAAAAAGAGAGAGAGGGATTCTGTGGTGGCCAAGTCCCAAGATGTTTATTCTTCTCCTTAAGGGAGAAGCACCAATATGTTACAATGAAACAAGACCAAAGAGAGCACACACAGAAGACCGCAGACAAAGGGATTACAAGTGTTTATAAAGGGGGGCAGTCTCAGGGGAGGAGACTGCCTACAAACCAATCATGGGTTAGCAAGGAGGAGCATGGGGTGGTTCACATTAACATAAAACCAATGGCAAAGAAGGAGGGAGGAGTGAATACATAATCTGCAAATGGGTGGAGGGAAACAACATAACTGACATAGAACCTTCTGGCTAAAGAGGTGTAGCAAACAATAACTACAAGCTGCAGGGGCAGGATTTAGAGGACTGACAGGGAAGAGTCTGGAAACATGGGAGGAGTGGAGGAGATTGACGTGGGGATTGACATAAGGAAAGGTGGGAAAATATGGGGTAAACAACTTCTGGGAAGAACCATTAGGGAAACTGAACAGGGGGATATGGAATGAACCATTTCTGAACAGAGGAAAATCTAACATGTTATGAATTAAACAATTAAAGCTCAAGAGCAAACCACAACACTCATTGCTGTTTCCCATAAATTGTTCCTATCTCAACCAGCGATTTTCATATTTTTGTGCCTCCAATTCTCAACTCCATCCCCTGAGAGAGAAGGGGAAGGGGAAGTAGGGTGAGCATATAAGTGGTGTCTCATTTGGGAGAGTCTCAGTGGGGGACACTGAATTGAGGAGTGCTATTCCTAAGTCATGACAACTGGTTATTTTACACTTTGAACAAATGCATGAACTAATAGCAATGACAGCAGACAAAATGAAATAAATAGATAATTATGGTTACCCTGTCTTTTCCTGCTTGGTCTCCTCTCTGTGCAATACTTGACACTGTGGTAGATTATAATTTCATAGGGAAACTGTTAATGAAAGCATTTCCTCTTGCACAGAAGTTTCAGGGCCAAATGGAAACAGTGGCTTGACCAAAAGTTGTAAGACCAAGGACTCATGCTACAGTTATTCTTCTACGCAGACAGCGTTTTCTTTCTGTGTTGCTATATGCGTGCAAGCAAATTCCAGCACCACCTTCTATGTTTTTACCTGCCAAAGCAAAGGATAGCAAAAGCCTCACTACACCAATTTCACCCTTTGCTTTCTTGGTAGGCCTGATTGAAAACAAAGTCTCTGTTCACTACTCCTCTTGCATTTGTGAGGGAAGAGTGGAGATAGGTGAGGAGTGTGTAGACCTGAGGTTCCGTTCTCTAATCTGAGAAGACCATAGGCAAAGCAAATCGCTTACTCTCAGCTGCTAGGAGTAGCACTACTCCTTCTCTGGAGTTGAGTTCTCCTGAGCAGTGCGCACAGCGTGACCTGGTGAGCAAAAAGAAAAAGGCTAACCATATGGCTTTACATTGTTCAGGCACAGTAACTCCTTGAAAACCTTCTTATTCTTAGGAAAGCACATTTGGAAAGTATTGCTTTAAGTGTTATTTCTTTATTTTCCATGCCATTGCAAAACCAAGCCTTTTTGTGATTAGAGCTCAGTGTGCACTAATGTCTGTAGAGGCACCAAGCACAAAGTGGTTCCCACCACAGAGAACTCCCCAGTGACTCACACTGAAGCTGGTAGGACCACTCTGCAGTCCTTCTTTTCAATGTGGTGAAGAGTAGAAGGGCAAGACTCATACTGACAGGTTTTTTTTATATAAACAAGTCTCAGAAAAAAAGATCATCACTCATGGATGTTGCTATGATACCAGAATTACATAGGCTCAGTGTCATTCAGGGAAGTGCAATCCCTGAATGTACACTAGGGTTTCCTGCAGCCCACAGGAAGACACAATTCCAGCTCTCACACTGCAGTATTTATTAAAACCTGCCTATCTAACAATATCTTTGTTTGCTGAACCCTAAACAATAATCAATGCTGAAGTAGTGCATCTGTACAGTATAATGTGGGTTATATTGTTGTTTTGGAGTTAAAGACAAGAATGAGCATCCTATTTCTCTTCTTTCTACCAAGTTAAAGCTGTGATGACATCCCATGCATTCCACCTTTTCTCCCCCTATTACACTGGTGCTGCTATAATGTACTATAAAGGAATTTAGATTTCAGATTGTTTTGTGGTCCCAGAAGAATGACACCTATGTAAGGCAGACTAAAAAATAACTCTTAATTGTCCAGTAAAATTATGGTGCTTGCTGATGCTTAGCATCTACTTCCAGTCCCAACAGCTCAAAAACCAGCATTTAGGAGAAATTTCTATGGAGTTTAATAAGGAATGACAAGCTTTCTATCAAATGATTATCGAACTACCCAGAGAACGCTGTAACAGGGATGTAATTCTCCCTTCATAGCTATTAGCTGCACTACATTTCTATTGAATCTTACTGATTTCTTTCTTCTTCAATTCAATAAGAATTTTCCATAGAAAAAACATGCACACTTACTGCATCCTACACAGATACAAGGCAGAATATATCTGTATTGTTTAATAGAAGGTAAAATTGCTACTGTTCTGTTACATACAAGGTGGGAGGTCTCTGCTGCATAAATTCTAAGCATTTGATATTCAACAAAAATCAGTTCATTCTAAACATACTTTCTTTCAAAAAAATATTATAACGTAGGCTTAACTAACAGCAGCTGCAAAGTACTCCACAATGTTCACAGAGGTCTCTTTAATGATTATCAGCCTTAGAAGAAGAAAAAGAGTGGATTTGTGCCTGTTATATATTATTGCCGGCGTATAGTAATAGCACAGGTGAATTTAGGTGCTCGTGGTTAGTGCTTAAAAAAAAAAGTCAAGTACAACTCTGAAAAAAACAATGTGAAGCTCTGTACAAACTCGTAGGAAAACCATGCTCATTTAAAGCTCCATTAGCAGCACAAAGGGATAGAAGAAGCCGATACTCCACTTGACACTGGCAGCAGTGCCAAGGCTCACTCACATCAGAGGGCCTGGGCTTCCTGCCAGAGGGCCTGCCAGCAGGAAAACTGGTAGTGATGTTGTGAGAACAAGAAGAGCACATAAACATTAAAAGTAGATACCAGGCCAAAAAGCACATAAGGTTGTCCCTGTTCTTTATGCAACAAGAACTCTGAGACCAAGTTTTACTTCTTTGGTGTCATGGACATGTAATTCAGTGTCTTTCCATCCAGATACAAGTATTACAGTTTCTGTCAGCAGTAATTCTGTGGCAGAATCTTTGTCTGCTAGACAGAGTCCTTTGATTGAAAATTCATAATTTATAGGCAAGACACTTGAAGAGAGAGTGAAAATTTATTTCAGAAAATTTCTCAGCAGCAGTGGTCCTTGTAGATATTTTTTTTCTGGACAAAGGCTGACATTGCGCAATATGCCCTAAGAAGGCTTCCCTCTTTCCCAGAGATTTTCATCTCAGGACACCTAACATATGCTAAGGTTTGTTTGCAGCCTTATTTGCCAACAAAGACGAGGAAGTGTATGCTCCTGAGCTGTATGAGTAAGGTAAATGCCAGCCGCAGATTTCTATACTCAACAACCACAGATCCCTGTATGCAATTCAGGTCCCAACAGCTTTCTGAGATGATCCAAAGGGGAGCAATGCCTGACAATCTAATCTGCTATAAATGTATGCTAAATATAGTGAAAATGTAGTAAATTAATATTTCTGCACCTTCCAGCTTGGTAGGTACTTCTAAACTGAGTTTTTAACAGAATGGCATCCTTGTTTCATCAGCATATTGGAGGGGAAAACTGCTTAGGGTCCTATATCAAAGCTATTGTACATTAGCTTTGTTTTCTGTCAAATTGAGTCCCTGGTTCTTCTCTGTTCTTCTCTGTTCTTGTTTCAGTTTTGAGTCTGGTTTGTTTGTGTTTTGTACAAATTAGTCATACAAAGAAATTGCTTTGTTTGAATCAATGTCTCTAGGTGTGCTGCTTTTCTTCACTAAATTTGTATTTTAACTGTCAATATTATTGGTGCTCCCAGGGGTTTTTTGTTCATGGAGCTCAGGGTATCTCACACAGCAGATACCTCTTTTGGAAGATCTGTGTCAGAAAAAAGGTGTGGAAAAAGATCATTTTAGTATCATACAAAAAGCTTGCAGATATTTCAAAATACACAATCAAAATAGTAAAAAAATAGACTTACACCATATTTATACTATTTTAGCTCTACCTGGTGTAGAGATAAAATAATATAAACATGAGTACACTATTGAAATTAACATAATTTCTGAGCAAAGAAATAGCAAATCTTTTTCCATAGTGCAGGCATTAGGAGAACAGGGTGAGATAAAGCCTAAAGTCATGAAATGAAGATGCATCAGAGGGGAAACGGGAGAGCAGATCTCCAGTACAGGCTAATCCTTACCTAATCTAGCTAGTAGATCACAATGATCATTTAAACCCTGAAGAGGGAAAGAAACCCAGAACTGGTCACTCTTCCTTGTGTCAGCAGCTTGTCTCCAGCAGACAGAGTGGATGATCCCAGGGCTTTGGCAGGTATTGCTGGCACAGAGCCACGCAATATTAATCTGGCATTCTGATAAAAGACTTTACTTCTTCCTGAAGAGGCATGATTAAAACTGTTCCTTCATTTAATATTGCTGCAAAGCTTTAACCTTCCTCAGAGAAGGAAATGTAGAAAATTGGCTCCCTAAGCACCTATTCGCCATCTCAAGCTGCTGCAGTTCCTAAAGAGAAATGTTGCTGCCAGGGTGTCTTGTAATGGCCATCAAAACCTACTTCAGTAGCTTTAACTAGAAGTAATTATTTCATTAATTTTTTATCTGTATAGAATAGGAAATGGTGCAGGGCAAATTCTGACCTCAGTTATGTCTTGTTAAATCTCGAGGAACACTTAGTAGCTGTAAAAGAAATGTAAACTCTAAGTGGACTATAGCCTGAATATCAAGAACATAAACAAGAAATTTGCTGTCACTTCAGACCAAGTCAATAAAGCTAACACAACCATACTTTATTTCTTTTAAGAGAAATGTTAGTGGCCACAAACATTTGTTTTTCATATTTACAAATATTTCTGTGCAAATGAATACAAATACAAATGAACAAAATGCAATCAAGGAAGAGAGAGGGTTTGTCAAAAATGTGATTTCTCCTTTTGTGATACTTTTGCATTGAACCCTATAAAAAAATAGAAAAAAAAATAGAAAAAAATCTGTTCTTTGTTGCCATAGCAATAGATTCCCAGGGTGAAATTATAACATACTGCCTTTCTTCTAGGTTTCTGCTATGTGCTATCACCACCCACTCTCCTTCATTGCAGTCAATAATCAGCAAAACCTCCCCACCCCCAGCCTTTATTCATCTGCATGTTTTGAGGTGGAGGATGCAATAGTTGTTGTTTTGACAGGTGTAGAGAAGACAAGTGAATTCTCAGTGTGCTGAGGAAGCACAGGATGTGCTGCCTGAAATGTTTCCAGTCCGGTCCCCTTTGACAATGCCTGTGAGCAGCTGTCCATCCGCAGTCTCGTATCTCTTCTGCACATGCACTATCTGCTGGTGTCAGCTCTACAGCACTGCTCTCTGTCTCTTGGGAGAGATGGGAACAAGCACCTGCACTAGCCCTGCATTGCCAAAACAACATCGAATTTGAAGTACAACCCTGATTTTCTTAGGTAAAATGCTGTTGCATTAATTCAGTGTGTCACCTTTCCTTTGCACCACAGCAACTTCAAAATTAACCCCTCCATAGCAGACAAACAGGCCAAGAAGAGTTTGCAGAACACACTCCAAAGTCTGAACACTGGAACACAATGTAATCTAATTTTGACAAGCTTGTACCAGGAAAGAAAAAATCCTGACTTACAAATAAATGTAATTATTCTGAAACAATGTACCATTTCCACTCTCACGCCCAGTATCTAGCCTAGCATTTGAACTGTATGGATATGTCTCCAAGGCTGGATTCACACATGCCTTTTCTTTAGCACTAAAACATCCCAAGTCAAGTGGATAAGTTAAACATTTAATTCCGGTTAAACACTGACCTTGTTTAAATTATCCTTGTTCCATTACTTTACAGAACCAAACCAATTTATCATACTGATTTACAACAGCTGAAGAACTAGTCCTGGATAACTTTCTGACATTTAATATTACAGAATAGTTTTCACTTCATTTGGAATAGACGTTAGTGTTCTCTAGTGTTTCTTCATGTTCTCACTACTCATGAAAGGCAATGCAGCTGCAGATTTTTGAAGGCCGTGGCAGAGACATGAGCTTCGTCATTCCTTCTCCTCTGGTCCCAATCCTTTTCCATTACCACTGCTTTTGCTCCAGAGTCAGAGGTCCTGTTTGTGCAGCTGAGTCACCAACCCACCTACCTCCTTCACTTGGATTCAAGGCAGTCTCTCCCCTTGAGCAATATTCACCAGGTTTTAAATAGTAATTTCTTGTATTTAATCTGAATTTACTCATATGTCTTTGTTATTCTTTCATGTATCCTCAGTAGATTTTTTTTTCTCATTGGCCAGATTGTAAAATGTCTTTGATTGTTTAAATACTCGTATGTAATGTTAAAAAAATAAATAAAAAGAGAGAGAGAGAGAAAGAGAAAGAAAAAGGAGCTTTGAAAGTGCTTCACATAGTATTATGCATTAGTTTTTTGCAATAGCCTGATAGCTGAAGGTCATGTCTGCATGGCAGTACTCTTTCTCCTTGCCTGTCAGTTAAATTAGTTGCTAAATATGGTTTCAGGTACAAGACCCATCATTCTTAATGCATGTCTTTGTTAATTCAAGAATAAGATGTTCTGAATGCTTACTTCCCATTTAGTAATTCTTTGTGAATACAATGTTATCTATTTGAGCAATACGCATATAAATAATGTATAATTTTTGTAATGTGAATAGGAACAAATCATGATGCTACTTTTCTTATGAGAATACTAGAATGGCATTCCGTATTTTAACGGTGGACCCATGCTGCTCCCTCTATCTTGAAGTCAGGGTAAGATTCTGGATTTGAAGAGCAGCCTCTTTATTTAAGCACATAAGTTTGACTTTCACCCTTCGTTCTACAGGATACTGCACACTGAGGTGCTCACCCAGCAGAGTGATTACAAACTCTCCAGCCTGAACTTATGTAAGCAGTGGTTTACACCACCAGATTAACAGTTGATGTTGTTATGTCTAACATCTAGACCTCCAGATCTGCTTTGGTGAATCTCAGCTTCAGATTCCTGCAAGAAGTTTCCATACTAATAGAGAGCTGTGACAATTACTAATAAAAAATAAAATATATATTGGTTTTTGCAATACAGCAGTGCCCCCACTTGTCACACCTGTTCCGTTTGTAGCTGAGAAGCCTCTAGGGTATATGGAAAAGGAAAACCCTTCAGGGACTCAGGATGTAAAATCCTACGGGGACAGTTGAATACGTAGGTATATGGCTGCTGCTTTTCCTTTGAAAATTTTACAGAAAGAAGATGATCACTAAAATACATAACAGTAAACCATCCATTGTAGTACCTGAACTTATTAAGTCGTTTGTTCAGCTTTATTTGTGATACAATAATAAATCCATTTAAGGGATGAAATACAAAATTAATTGAAGGCATGCTGGAAAGGATTCATTCAGCTGAGAAAAAATGGTTTTAACACTCCTTTTAACACTCTCTGAACCACACATCATGGGAAGTGCTCAATGCTAGTCCTCAACATTACACATACACCCTGTGTTAATTTTGAAGTTATTATTTTGTCCCAGAGTCCTTCCTCCACCATTTTTACTCCCAGCTACGCCAGCAGAGAGGTGCTATGAGGTAAGCTGTCTGACTCTCTGATCCTCATCAGGCCTTTGCAACCATCCACAGCAAGGCTGGACGTGTTAGATTGTGTTACCTTGAGCTGACAATGCAACTAGGTAAAATAAAGTGGAGGGGGAGACTCTGGGGAAACAAACTTCAGAAGGCAATGGTTGAGCATCACGACCAGTACCACTTACACCACGCAAATTTAAAGATCAAACTCTGAAACTGGAATTTCATCAGGACAGACTTTTTTCTATACCACAGGAAAATTCAACTGACTTGATTAGGATATTTGAACAATATGCAGCATCTCTTAATCAGCTCTCCAAGATTATGTGTCATTTACATAACAGAAGCCTCTTGTGGTTTTTTTTTTCCTTTTGCTTGATGAATCTGCCAGTTTGCAGAACTGTGTGCTTTAGTTGTGCTTCTGCCTAGCTCTCTGCATGGCGTACACACGCACAGAGAAGCACTAGGCACGGAGTGTGTTGTGGGCAATACCTGGGCACAGGAATCTCACACAAGGAAATGGAACACAAAATTCCAATTTCTCTCCTCAGAAATTAAGCACAATTGTTTCATTGTCTGCTGTACATGTAAGCAAGATAGGCAGATGGAATGTATGGGCACGAAACATGCCAAAGATGATTACTTTAGCTCCCTAACATCTAGATGACAATTCTATGCAACTTCTGTTTGTTGTAGATTCATGCTTAGGGTTGTTTTGTTTCCATAAATGCCCAAATACACAGAGCAAATGCTGCAAAACAGTCAAACAGACAGCTTTTTTTTTTCATATGCTCATGATTTCACACATAGACATTTCACAAATAGCTGGAGAGTGCTACTCCTTTAACACTCCACCTATAGCTTTTCAGGGTTCTGGGCAGCTGATGTGTTCATCCCAGTTCATGATTTTCAAACTGCTGCCCTTGATTCCCCAGTATTTTGAACAACCTGGATCATGTACTAATCCCACAAAAGAAGTCTCCCACATTTCTGCCTTTAAATATCACCTGCTAAATCTGTTCTGGTTTAGCACTAGTCTTGCATTATCAGCTTTTCTCCAACAAAAATTGTGACAGGCACATGCAAGCACCAGTGCGAAGACTGAGTTTTTGATGAGTGTACAGATTTGAGATTCCTGTGGTAAATGTGATTTCAAAACCAAAGAGATAGTAACACTTGCTGTAGTAATGAGGTGTTTTTTGTGGACTCCGTAGTAGTATATCTGTCATGCCAGACCTGCTGAGACAGGAAAAATCTGGGCAGCATTTAAAAGCATTAATGACTTTAAATCCAGATTTTCACAGTGCATCCTTGAAGGAAACACTACTGTGTAGGTGTCTTGTCTCATGGTATCTGACAGAGACAGTCTTAGAGTCTAACTGGAATAAGGAGTTAAGTGTTAGGATAACATCTTTTTTCAATCATCATCACTTATTTCAAGTTTTATACTTGAAATATGTGCACATCATGCAGATCCTACAGACATTTTTAATGTACAGTTTAGTCATTTTTAGCTAAAAAAATGAAAAAATATTTTCAGCAGCTAAATATACATCCATGGTTTGGGAATTAAACTCTATATCCAGCCTGCATTTCCCATGCCTTATCTGTAAAATGATAGATTAAACACTACTCAGCATTTATTTCTAAGGATAAGGTTATGACTGCCACATTACTGTACCATGGCAAAGGAATTTGAACCCACAGGTGGCTTTGGCAGGCAACAAGCCAAGGCCACATGTCAGCAAGGACATTTACCTTCTAACATCTGACAAGAGCAGGAAAGTGGTGTGGGAAGTTCAGTGGGTTACAGCACCAAAATAAACCACCACAGCCACTATCCCGCCAATCTCTTCTCTCCATCACATGGGTTTCTCTAAAGCTGGTTCTCGTGTGTGGTGAATGCATGGAGCACCTGTTCAGTACCTACAAGTAAAATTACTTTATGCCTAACTGTTACAGAGGTGTAGGAAAGGTTAATTAAAGGAACCAATGTTGGCAAAGTATTTGGGGAGCACTGAATGAAAGTCATTGTATAAATTTAAGTTCCCTTATAAAATGTTCTTTTTCTTTTCTACATATGTATACTTTGATTTCTTTGTTTCTATACTGACCAGAACTGTAGAGATTCCCTTAAAAAAGAAAAAAGAATAAATACACATAAATACAGAGCAGGAAATGCTACCTCATCCTGTCATTCATTGCTTCATGAAACTTACTGATCTGCGTAAATATGTTTTTGTTGTATCATATATTACTGGTAGGTCTGATGAACTTCTATATTTCAAAACTGAGTGACAGGAAATCTAATGCCTATTGCATAAAAGCTGATGCAAAACTCATGGGTTTATCACAGCAAATGTTATAAAATTTATTATTAAACACGCATATCACAATACTGAGATGCCAATCAAGTTCAAGGTTTATAGTGCAATATACAGTACAAATAAGTCCCTCATGGTCCCTATAAATTTCTTGAGGTAGCATGGGAATTACCAGGGATTTCCTGCAAGTGTTTTGTTGACTTCTTCTTTGAAGCGTAGATTTAGCATATCCTTTGGCCTGACTGAAGAAAATTTACGAAAAATGCAGTTATATGTTTTTGTTTTTGTAGGAAACCAACTGTTTGAACTCAGAATTAAAAATTCAAAAAAACAAAGGATTTAGTTGTGCTACTTTAGAACATATATATTTTTGCCCCACAGAATATGTTATCCAATAAGCAACAAAAAGGTATACTATTAAAAGTGATATTTTAACTAAAAATAAGAAAATACACATCTGCCTTACTGAAATTATGCATTAACACAATCTTTGTCAAAATGTTTTGACTTGGAGTAAACATTGTTTTCAGAAAAAAACCAGTTCTGCCAAAAAATTTAAATCAATCATTTGCAGATTATTTTCCATTAAAGAAACATACAATAACACAGAGACCAAACCTACAAGTGAGAATTATTATAATTCAAAGGAATGTAATTGCTATTTAGCCCTGATTTTGATTAGTAATTATTCTTGGGTCATTTGTCAAAGGCTGTCATGATCACAGTTCAGCTTCAGGGAAAATGATCCCTCCACCACAGATGTGAGTCTTCCTGTTTCCATCAACAGCTTGCATTTTTCAGTAGAGAAGGGCACGTGTTGGGGTATGTACGTGGTGTGGGTCCCTGATGAATAAACACGTGAGTTGACAGGTGCTAGGTTAGCTGTAAGTCTCTTGGGAGATGAGAAAACCTTTTTTTTTCTCTTTTTTTTTTTTTCCCCCCCTGAGGAACTGACATAAATATCTAGAGAATAAAAGAGGCACTAATCATTCTGACATGCTTCCAGAACAGTGATGCTGATAATTTTCTATGAACTTTATTTCTACTTGTCTTCCAAAATACAGCAATTAAATGAATTTTTGCAATTTTAAACAACATAGTGTTTTGTGTACTGATTGAAAGGCTAAGGAATTATTTTCCTGCCTAGAAAAATTTACTCTGCACCATTTAGTTGAGTTTAGTTACAGCTTTAAAAGTACTGCCTTGTGAGGCTAGAGGTCTTACCTTGTCAGCAGCTTTAGGCCTTTGTGAATCAGTGTTTTCTGTCTACTTTCTGAGTGATGCAAGACCTAATCACAAAATGCACTGGCACACCTGGAGCAACTTTTCTAGGAGAAGTGCTTTGGGTTTACCACAACTAAGTGTCTCTGTGACACTGATTGTCACCTTTCAATTGTGCTATCATCCCTGATGTTTATGATGAATAGGGAAGCCAAATTTTGGGGAGCAGTAACTAGACTGCTTTGTGATAAATTAATCCAGATGTTAAATCTGGATTAATTTTTTTTAGGAATTAAAATAACAATGGAAAAACTATAAATCAGCAGAGGTTATCACACAAAACCCAGGAAATTGCTTCTGTAGTCATGCTGAAAGCAAATGCTGATGTCTTAAAAAGAAAACTATACACAGAAGAAGTAATAGCCAGCCTAAGTAATTTATGTTCTTTGCCATAATTGGGATCTTACATTGTTAGGAGAGACATGTTACCTGGATGTCAGAAAATAATCTGACCGTGATTTTGAAAAGATTTATCCTGAAAAAACACACTAATATGCCTCCTTTTCTGTCAACTTTGTGTAGAAAAGGCTGTGTAGGTTCAGGAGCCAAGTGGCTGAAGAGTGCTATAAATCACTTCACTTGCAGAAACAATGTAGCTTTCTTTTCACTTAACACTGCTGGGGGATACACAAACTTTGCAAATTTGATTCTTTGTAATATTTACTGAGAAACAGAACACTTGCTTTTTAGCACAACGAAATGTAGGAGACACTTCACGTAGTAATCTGGCAGGCACAAATCATTCCTTTGAAAACAGATTTGTTGTTACTAATCTTGCTCCTGAGCCTCTTTCACGCTGAAATAATCACTATCACTCCTGATTTACAATGGTGTTACTAAGGAGTTAATCTCACTTGATTATTTTTGTTATGTTACAATAAGTGAAAAAATCACACTGGCTTGAAATCATGGCACTATGAAATCATGGAGATTCTGCCACCAAGTTTATTAGGGCTGGATTTCATCCAATATGCTATTAAGCCTGTAAACATAAACCACGATCACAGCTGCTGAATTATATTGGACAGCAATTTAGAATTATTTATTCCATTTACTACATGTACAATCCAATAATTCTCATGACCATCAATAAGCATTTTGAAGGCACAGCAATGGGACTGGGTTTTCACCTAGACTAACTGTTCCCAGACTGCCAGATGAGTCCCACCAGGAACTGGCATGCCTTATAAAAGTGGACTGCATCAGACGAAACCAGGTGAGTACTTCTCTGAAGAAAGAGGAACAGTGCTGCTGTTGGCAAACCTCTTCTTTTGTACCTGTATACACCGTGGCATGGATATGCCATTGTGGCTGACTTCACTCAAGTGGAGCATAACTCCTCCTAATGCATACAACATGGTGACCTGTGCTGTTGCTGCTGCCACAAGAGATTCAAACACAACCC
Source organism: Hypocryptadius cinnamomeus (assembly GCA_013400635.1). Taxonomy (NCBI): domain Eukaryota; kingdom Metazoa; phylum Chordata; class Aves; order Passeriformes; family Zosteropidae; genus Hypocryptadius; species Hypocryptadius cinnamomeus. The sequence continues at coordinate 51,804 of VYZP01054742.1, forward strand.
TTTGGTCACTGAGGGGCCTGGACAACAGAATTCAAGCATCCTAGACCTAGATGGATGGGTGGCAGTTGCAAGATTTCCACCTTCTAATAGGATTATTTAATGAAAGGGGAAAGAGAAACATTTAAACAATTAATTTTTCTGTTGTTGCTTTGCATCTTGGTAATTATCTCAGTTATTGTGTATTGATTCCAGTGTGCACCTGCTTTACTTGAATCAATAGCAAAATTCCATTTCCTTCAGTTGAAGCAGGGTTAGTACATAAAGAGTAAGAGTAATACTGAATTGCACGTTTGAGCACTGCTTGCAATGCAAAATACATTATACAGGTATAAGAAATATTACTCTTGTATGAGCTCAGGGCCCCCATAAAACATATCAAAGTAAAGAAGTTAAAAAACCCTGAAGAATCAAGCAAGGTTGGAGTGTTGGAAATTCCATGGACTGGCTACACTGGTTATCCTTATTTTCTGCAAAGGAACAATCTCTAAAACCAAAATGAACTTTTGAACCTGTATCCCATGTTTGTTAAAAGACTGGAGCTGTGTTGAAAATCTGACAGCCTAAACTGTGTGAGTCATGACTTTGAAAACTTGTTAAACACGTAGAAGATGGGCTGAAGAAAAGGCAGAGCATCCATACTCCTGCATCTTCGGCTATAAATGAAAGAGGGGTGCATAGTTCTTGATCTAAACTCTTTGCAGGTAGTCTTGTGTAACTTCACATCCAGCAATCCTACCAAATACCCTCCCTTCAATTTACAGATGACTTCAGTGGAGGTGAAAAACATTTTTGACACTTGCACAAGGTCATGTGTAACTCACTTAGAAAATATCAGAGATTCTGTACTTGTTGACCTGTATCTGAAGGTTAGGCTCTTTCAAGTGCTAAATCAAGCAGGTGTGAAATCATGAGTGCATTGAACTTCCTGTTACCTTTGATGAGCAATTCTGTCTCCAAACACCTCCGAAGTTCAGATGGAACTTAAAAGTTGCTTAGTTACGTGACGTGATGTACTTTTCAAAGGCTGAACAAAATGGATGGGAGGAAAATAGAGCTACTAGGAAAACCACTTGTCTCCAGGGTGTAATCAGTACTCAACTTGGCATGGGACCAATACACTACAGAAAACGTAAAGTGCTGGGAAATCTGAGCCAGAGAAGCAACAGAAGCATATAAGATGTCACGAAAATGCCAAATATAAGGCAACACCCTGTAGAGGGAGTAGACTGTATCTTGTATTTTGAAAAAGGATCATTATTGTGTCCTGGTGGGAGAATACCTGCAAACAGCACGTAAGCATTTGCTTTCTGAGGTGTCCGAAAGCGCTGCCAGTGGCTGAGGCTCCCTTCTCCGTGCGGGCCGGGAACACTCGGTGTGCCCGGGCTGGGCACGTGTGCCTGTCAGACTACAGCTACCCTCCTGAGCTCGCCGCTGCTGGCGCGGCCCCGGGGCTCCGGACGGGGCGGGCGCTGGGGTGGGGACAGCTTGTTGGTAGAGCAGGGTGCCAGCAGCGGGTGGGCGGAGGGCAGCAGCCGCCAGTCTCTCGGCCGCCCTGGCCCCCGCTCAGCCTGCCCGGGGCGCGGGGCGGGCGGAGGCGCGGGCTGCGGGAGGGCGCGGCCGGNCCCCGGCCCGGCGGCGCGGAGGAGATCCCCCGCCTCGCCCGGGGTCGGGTTACGGAGATGTCCGGGGGGAGCTCCTGCCGCAGGCCCGGCGGCACGTCCCGGTTGACAGGGCAACGGAGCCACTGAGGAATGCGGCGG
>VYZP01054742.1:53595-63794 GCA_013400635.1 Hypocryptadius cinnamomeus
GGCTCCGGTGGCCGCCACGGCAGCTGGGCGGCTGCCGCTGCCGGGGAAGGGGCGGGGGCGCGGGGCGCCGCTTTCTTCTCCCGGCGCTCGGGTAGGGACAGGGGAGGCGCTCTTCGGCCCGCGGGCGCCGCTGCCCTCGCGGGTGAGGAGGACGGGGAGAGCCCCGGCGCCGGGAGGGACCGCGGGCACGGGCGTTCACCTCCGCGCTCCTCCGCAGGGCGCGCAGCCGAGCGCGGCGGCTCCGGGGTGTTGGTGATGAGGGCGCCCAGCAGGGGCTGAAGCCGGCGGCGGGCGGCGACCATGACGGTGTTCCGGCAGGAGAACCTGGAGGAGCACTACGAGACGGGCGAGGACCTTGGCAGGTGGGTGCGGGCGGATGAAGCCGTGACCTCTGAGCGCGGCGGAGCAAGGGGCGAGGGCAGGCTCAAACCCGCGTTGCCTTTCCACCATGTCTCAGGTGCCCAAAGAGAGAAAAGGGAGTTGGATTTGAAGTTACCGCGTCTTTGCCTTTTTAACACTGGTCTGATGAGATTTTCGGACAGGGACAGTTCCTAAGTGGTACCTGCCTCAGCTCGACGCCCTCCCGGGTGCTGCGCGGCTCGTAGGGGCGAGCCTGCTGTCGGCGGCGCAGCTGTGGCTGTGCGAGGCTAGCTGCTGTTCGCCGGGCGGGGAGCTGCAAACGGGCTGGGCTTGAAGGAGGGAAGTTTGCATTGTTCGTAGTGTGAAGGACTGCGTTTGTATTGCGTGTTTTGCTTTGAGAACGTGATTAAAGAAGTGAGAGAAGCTCTGTATTCCATCTGTGTCTGTGGTGAAGATGACTGTCTGGGCATCGCTGCTGGAGCTGGAACGCAGATTAAGGGATGTGAGCAGAGCGCTGCAGATGCAGAGCTGCCTACTTGAACCTTGATTCGTGAATGCTGTGCAATTGTGAGCCCCTCCGAGCTCACAATGTTAGTCATGCCTTGTTTTTTCAGTGCTTTCTATGTTTTAAGACAGTTAAAACTGAACTGTGTTACATGAGAGTCCTTTTCATGTTCTTTCTCCCTTCTTTAAGGAGGAATCCAATGGCATTCTAGCAAACCAGTATGGCAGAATCCTTGTCTAGTGTTCATCCTGGTGATTTCAAAGCATAGGGTCAGTGTTCAGCTAGCACAGGGCATTCAGTATACATGGAGTAGATGCCCCCATATCTGCCTCTGCATACCTTTCCAGTGAAGGGTCCAGTCACAGCAAATGTTGTGAACAAGTTACCTGAATAGGCAGGAACTTAGAAATATTTCATGATTTCTTAAAAATAAATAAAAATAAGAATAAAGTAAAACAAAAACCCCAAACAACAACAACAAAGCAACCAATGAACCAAAAAAAACCAAAACCCCACCCAAACAACAACTAACCAACTAAGAAAACTCCCCACATTATAAGAAAGTTAGTTGCGCTCCATTTCTAGCAAACCTCGTCCCATTTATATACAAGATTGTTGATGTGACTTTGACAAGAAATATGTACTTTTATTTCCACATAGTGTTCTGGGTTGGCATTTTCATACATCTAGAGTAACATTCTAGGACTGTGTTAGACTGTGAAGTAATATTAACTTGCTGGATAACTTGATAGGAAGATGTATTTTCATGCTAAAGCATAAGTTTGAATTTTGTGATCTAAACAATTATTTAGGCTCCTAAAATTGCTCTGTTTGATTTCCAGATCTTTTTGACAAGGATACACAGTGTTCCAAAATTCAGGTTTGGGTTTCTGGACTCTTAAAAATAAAATCATTGTTGTGCTTACAGATACTGATAAATGATTGACTTCATGGAAGATAATAAAGACGCACATATATTGTGGGGTTTTTGAGATTCTTCAGGGAGAAGACAATTTCAATAATCAAATTTAGAAGGTGTTAAGGTTTATGTAATTTCTCCTGTATTTTTTTTTAAAGAGGAAGTATCAGTGCAGTGTTTGGTTCCTGATACATATTTATGAAATAGAACAATTGCCCTTAGGCCAATTACATAAGAAGTGTTTAAATACATGCAGGTTTTTTTTCAAATGAATGTTCTTTGGAAGTCACAAGTCACAAGCTCCAGAGCACAGCAGTGGAGAGCAGGCATTTGGTTTTTACAGTATGGGAAGTGCAAGCACTGAAAACGTTAGGTAGTAAAAGAACAACCAAAAACCCAGAACAAATGGAGGGTTTCAAAATGGCAGAGTGTTAGGTAATGGCATTCAGTTTAAAAATGGTATATTCATTTTATCATTTACCAACAGGGTATTACAACACTGGGGGTTTTATCCATCCTAATGCTATAGGATCTTGGCATGCGTTCTAAACCTATAAAATTTGATGAATTTTAAAGAAGGTTAAAATCTACTCTAGTTTTCACTTGAAAAAGAGTAAAGAAATCTAACAACCTTGTCAATTTTATCTACATATGTGACAAAATACCAGTGGATGGTAAAACATTGGAAAATGTTTGGCAGGGTTTTACTTTAAAAATGGAATATGGCTATTCAAAAGGGCCAAAGCTTTCACTTCCGTATCATTTTAAGAAGTCAGGATAATTCCAGTATGAAATGTTGTCATAAAACCATGAGAGTAAACAAACCTCAGGATAATTGTTGTATGGTTTATTTCAGTGGTGTTTTTAATTTCTTTTTGAACTTAAATTTCTAGGGTTGCACAAAATACTTTTTTGTAAATCTGTCACTTTTCATTCCTCATTTACCCCTTAGCAGGTTTTGGGCTGTTAGGTTTGCATATAAATGTAGTTACCCTGAGGCTCAAAACTCAAAAACCAGTTAATATTAAAAACACCTTTGACTTTAAAATTTTATGTATTCATTTGGGAACCCAAATTGTGAATTAATACTTCAACTAAGCAGTGATGAAAGGTTCCATTTTGCAAAATCAACTGATTTTCCCCCTTCTCTTGGAAGAATGCTTTTATTTCCTCTTACTTAGCTGCAGGCACAAAGCAAAAATGGTGAATAAATTAACAGATGAGTTTTTATTGACCCACTTGTGTTTCAGTGAAAAGATCCCTAAGTTCCTAGGCCAACCTGCCTTTTCAGAGAGCTCAGTGAATTTTAATTTTAATAGTCTACACTGTTTTCCCTTGTAAATTATTTAAGTCTTTGTTACATTATAATACTTCTGACAGTAACTAGAATAAAAAATCATTTAAATAAGAAAGGTGTGTTGAAGAAAGCAAATGGGCTGTGTAAATTAAATTTTTGATAGAAAGTAATAAAAGATGTTTAAGTATTGCTTAGCATAAAACTTAGCATTGTTGGAAAGAAGAAGGGACAATGGTGTGCCTGGGCTAAAAAAAAAAAAGTGTTCTCTATTTTTCTGGTATTTTACCATGCTTTTGCAGAAAAATCGATAAACAGTCATGGTCTTGTTACCAAAAAAGTCTGCGTCTTCTTCTAGTCTTTAGTTTGTTTTCACTTATGCCTGGGGAGAATTAGAAAAAAGAAATTTGCAATTGTGAATACTGGTAGAATCAACCTTATTTATTTTTCTTGCCCATACATGATTTCTCCTGACAAGTTCACGGCTGTTAAAGTTGGTTTACCTTAAAAGCTTTTGTACCAATGCAGTCTTGGGAGACTTATGGATCTAATCTAATCTGTCTATCTTTGGAACATATAAGAAGATTGCTCTTGATTAATGTATGATCTGTTGAATACACTTTTTTTTTGTTTTCCATCTTTCTTACAAATATGAAATTACTCGTGTTACTTGTTCACATGCAGGCTACCTACAGACGTGTTAAGTAATCATCTAACCATGCAGTTTCAAGGGGTGGTGAACATTATCATGGAAGAGCAACAAATTCGCTAAAAGCAATTTTGTCATTTTAATTCTGCCTGCAGTTGCAGGTGTTGTGACTGCGCATTTTAATTACCTGCTGCAGTGCTTTTATTTCAGTCTTCTCAAAAGTCAGGAATTCAAGCTCAGCAGTATTAGAAAGCTCACTATGGTGAGCAAGCAAGTAAAGACCTTCAAAGTACACTGAACCTTTCAAGGTATGTTTTTTACCTCCCATGACTGACCTTGTTTGGGAATTCATACAGTATTGTGAGAAATGTGGTGTAGTTTAAATAATTTTAGGGAGAGCAATCCAAAGCTGTGTTATAAATACATACTGTGTTTGTCTGTGTGAGTTCCTGATCATATAGACAGCTCCTCCTTCCTTCACCCCCAACACCCACATTTAGTATTTTTAGTTGTTTTATTTTCCTTCAAGCTTTCGTGTGCTTTCTAAAAGAGATGCAGAGTGTTAAGGAAAAGCTTTGGAACTGAACAATGGTATTTGCATTGCTCTGTGGTTCACAATTTTTAGATTCTTGTTCATTCAGAAAGCAGGAAGAGGTATCTAAGAGTTTTGAATGTCAGGCTTGTTTAGACCTGTTGGACTCACTAGGGAAACACTTGTAACTTGTCAAAGGAAAGCTGCACTGAATCTTGCCAGTTTTGGAAACAGCTCGGACTCTGCTTCGTAACTCACTAGTCAGAGATGCTAAGAGTAAAAAGTAGCAACCTAACCCTACCTGCTGCCTAATGTACCTAATGGCTTTATGAGTCATGAGAGAAAAATGCCTGGGATAATGTGCTGAAGATGTTGATAAGAGGAACATTCTGTTAGATGTTCCTCTACCTTTCAGAGTTGAGTGCAAAAAGATTTTTTTTCCCCCCCTGGAAAATTATTTCCATTGTAAACAGGGAATATGCAGGCTGAAGGTAGATAGATAGACAGACAGACAGACAGATAGATATTTAGGCATGAATGTATGTATGTATGTGGTCTTGATTATTCAGATACTGGGTTTAGGTAGCGCTGCTTTTTACAGCTGCAGTGGCTGCCTGTCATCTATCCAAACACTAACTACACTGCTCTTCGGTATTGGGAGGAAAGTAAAAGCACTGAAAAAAACCCCAAACAAATGAACCTGAATGGCAACCAGATTTTGACCTTCATGGCACTTTTCAGACTTGACAATCTAAGTTAATTTTGCTAACTAGCCCATGCATTAAAATTGCATTATTATTGCCAGGCTCTGTTGTGAGATTTATATGATGTGAAACACATTGTGAATGTCACAAATATCTTCCTTTCAAAACTGTCACATTTAAAACCCATGACAGCCATCTTTAATAATTTCATAGTGTAACTTTTTTTTTTCTACGTATCAGAAAGTCATATGGGGGAGGGGAAGGAGAAATGTGAAATATGGTTTCGTAAGGCTAAAACTGTTGCATGTGAGCTACAAACTTTTTAACTGTGGTACATTGAAATTTCCAGTTTCTGTTTCCATGTGTTTTCTTGCTCCATTATATTATTTTCCTTGCGTAACATTGCAAGGCATTAACCTTCCTTCTCATGCAGCAGTAAAATGGTTAAACTGAAGAATCAGAAGGTGCAGACCTCTGCAGTCCCATTTTATGTGTTTTTTGTACAGGCATGGTGATAAATACTGCAAGTGTATAATTCACTGGTTTTATAACTACTTTATTCACATTTTAGTAGTACATGATAATTAATTCAATTGAGTGGACTATATGACTTTTTCAGGGAAAAGGACCTTAGAAGGAACTCAAAATGTTGACGACAAAGTCCCTGTTTTACCAGGAAACTTGGTTGATTGGTGTCTTTGTGTGCTCTTTGGGTTTTGTTTGCAGAATTGAATGTTGTGTAATTCAAATTACATCAACTAACCCTTTTTTGCACTGTTTGTGAGCCATATACATTTTTTATCAGTTTTGTCAACTATTGGAGGAGAAGTTGGTTGTTCCGTGCTTGTCTTTAAGTCCTGGCTTTGATGGTTACATGGATACTGAAAAGGAAGGTTTCTTAATTGGAAACCTTAGTTGCAAAAATTATGCATCTCAAGTCACTTTGCCTCCCAGACATGCCTCAAAATGTTTCCTTTTCACAAAGGCACAATAACCTGCAAGCTGCTGATTGCGCAGGCTGCAAGAGCTGTCACCATACAATGCCACTGGTGACAATTGCTGCTGTAGAAAATGTGCTGAGAGGTTTGCTTCATGAAAAGCACAAGAAGTGCTGATGCTTTTTTGGGTATAACTTGGTCCTGCTTACTTCATTTCTTTCTCTGGGGAAGAATAATGTCTGCTTTGTATGTCCTTTAAAATACAGTGTAATAAAAACTAGACCTTGCTGATTATTCTGTGCTTTCAGTTTAAATGCACAAATCTTTGTAAATCTAAACTCATCAGGAAGGAGATAAAAATGCTTGTCTGATTTTTCTTCTAGCCAGGCTCAGTGAGACATGACCAGTACCAAAGCAGGCGTGTTAGGGGTGTGCTGAAACTTCAATCTGTCCTTCTAGCTTTCCAGATTAGTCCTTCTGTGTTGTGGGGATTTTTAGGTGTTTGGTTTTTTTCCTCCCCATTTTCTCTCTTTACAGATGTTGAGTATGTCATTTGCTCTGCTGGAATTATGAGTACTGAACAGAAGCTGGCCCCTTTAGCCTAGGAAGGAGTAGCTGACACCACCGTTTCATGAGAGCTTTGTTCAAAGCTCAGGCTGCAGTGTTGGTGGTTGAAAGGATCAGTATCTCTTTCCTCTGCTGTGCTTCTCTGTAGGTTGTTTTGTTTCAGGGTTGGTTTTTTTGTTTTGCTTTGGTTTTGGTTTTTTTTTTTTCTGTAGTGCTGCTGTCAAAGGGGAAAAATTCCCTACCTTTTATCTAATTTATGGCAGGTATACACTCTGAGATCAGCTGAAAGCACTGTGAAATCTCAGCCTGCATGGAGTTGTGATTGCGTCCATAAATCTACTTTGAGTTAAATATGCAGGAGGGACAGAGATAAAGAGTCACTTTACCACAAAGACAGAAGAGCATAAAATGACAACAAGGAAGTATAGGCTGGAAATTAGGAGAACTATGGGAGGTGCAATAGCAATTGAAGTAATCTTCACAAATGCTTGTTGCAGTTAGTCAGAGGTATTCAAAGCTGTACCAGTTTTTGGAGGAGGATTGTGTGTTTCTTGTGAGACCCTGGCCTAATGTCCAGTTGTCTTTGTTTTTAACCGGCTTGGTTAGAAAACCTGTGCAACTTGTTGATACAATTTTATATTCTGAAGAAATGATGCCAGTTAAAGCAGTGGCTCAGCAGTTTGTGTCCTGGATGGTAGTGGCTTTGAAGGAGCTCTGTCTCAAATAAAACTGTTTCTCAAACTGTGTTTTGTCCCCCTTGCATGAAGATAGGTGACACGAAGGAAGATTATCTACTAAACCTGAACAGCATTCATTGACTTGCCATGCAGTATAATAGGTCATACTTAACTATGATGAGTAAGTGACTGAGATCGGTGAAGCTGAGAAAAGTGTAGACAAAGCCTAAAGATCTTCGAGCTTTATTATTTTGCTCCTTGTCTACCTTGTGCAGTCAATTTTGGCATAATGTGCAATTTTGCAGAACTGGGCACAAAGGCCAGTGCCAAGAAGTCTAATACAGGTGATGTTGCTAAACTCTGAGATCTTGTCTAGGAGGCGATACAGGAAGAGTGGAGCCTGCACATTTTGGTCAGTTGTTGGGTGACATTCTGTTGGTTTTGGTACAGTTATGGAACAGACTAATGACAGAGATGAGTTGTAGGGGCAGGAATCTCTCCATATTCTTGTAAACCTTGGTGTGTCCTCCTTCACATGTTACTTGCAGGTCTTGTCCCTCCATTTCAAAGAGATTGCTGCTGTCCTCTTCTAAAGTGGGTAAGAGATGCTAAGCTAAGGTGGTGAAGCTGTGAGGTGAAGCTGCTTGAGAAAGAAGATTTAAGACTTTAGTACATTTAGCCTTGTACCACTATGATTGAAGTGGCATGATATTATTAATACGCTGCAAAAATTAAAATGGTTGGTGAAACAAACTTTAGAAACTATATTTACATTTGCAATTTTCACAGATGGCTCTGCAGGCTGGAATTGAAAGGCTTCCTGCCTCAAGGAAAATGACCTTATGCAACCTGTTTAAATGAGACCAGTATGAACAGGGAATCTAAACTATATAGATAGAGCTTGTAAAATTAAAAGAAAGAATTGCATGATACTGTTCTGCAAAAGGAGAAGGCTGATAAGGATACAGTCATTGATGATATTTTGAATCAGTTTAAACACTGTCTTTCAGAGTTTCCAGGCGAATTGTAGTCCTTGAGGATGTTGTCCTGTTGTATTAAAAGTGTGGTGTTATTGGCATGCTGGGGTTTTGGGGGTTTTTTAGGTTACGGCACATGATGTTGGAGGGAATATCTTGTAGTGGGCACTTTTCACTCAGTCTCAGAATAACTCACATGGTTTGCAGCAGTGCTGTAAGACACTACAGTGAGTAATGCACATGGCGGCCTGCAGCCTTATTCTCTTTGTTTGAGAAGTTTAATTTCCTTCCCCTTATTCCTTCCTGTTTGTGCAAGCTGATGTGCTGAACCGTTTCTGCTTCCAGAGGCAGTGGTGCTGAGGAGGAAGCATGGCTGTGTGGCTGTCCAGGCCACACGGGTGCCTTGGCCACCAGCAGCAGGGAGCCTGGTGTGCCACTCTTATAGAGTGGTGTGCCACTCTTCTAGAGCAAGTCTCCCCCAGTGCCAGCTGCTTGCAGGTGCAATGAAGCTCAGATAGTCTTGCATGTATTTAACAGAAAGAAAAATGACTGGGTGGTCATGAGCTTATGGGGATCTGTAAGCTTTATCCAGATCTGGAGATTTCATTGTGCAAATTATAACTGTTTTTACATACTGATTGAAATTACAGTTTGAGATTTTTTTTTTTTTTCTGAATTATACAGAGGAGTGAGGTTTTGGAAAGGATAAAAATTACTTGGGGCAATAGCATTTGTCTGTGCACTTCTTGCCTAAACAGGAGGCTAAGAACCTGTAACTGAACCAATGTACTGGAAATATTTTATTTCCACTAGGTATTTATTTGTGAGCTATTGATGGTGTGCTTCTAAGTTTTCACGAGTTACTTGGCGTCCTGCTTTCTGCCTGGTATGTAAATTGGCTTCTGGACTCTTGTATATTTCCTCAGTCTTCTCTCAAGTGTCAGTGGTTGTTCTAGCTTTGAAATACTGGCTAGGTGTGCCTGTAGAACTATGCACTTAGAGTACCTGCTTTCATGCCATGGGAACTGATAGCAGAGGGACATTTTCCCCAGATCACAGTCTGTTGGACTAGTGCTCTGGAGTTAACACTTATGGGACAGAGAAAGGCTGTTCATTTTCTGGAAACTGGTGACTTTTAACTGTCTTGTGCTTATAGAGAAGTGGTGTGGAGACTCACCTCTTCTCTCCTATTATTTCTGTTTGCTGAAATTTTTAGAGAAGAGGATTGAACTTCACTGCTGATATGGTATTTTGTAATCCTGTATTTCTAAAGGAGACTGAGAAAGCCAATGCATAAAGCTTCAAATCATGTGTATCCTTTGTGGTGTCTGTTATTTGGCACTGTGCTTACTTTGCCTAGCTATGTAGGTATAACTGAGTGTAGCTAAATTCTGTGCTAAGTTATATTTTATTCTGACATAGTTTACAATTAAGTTATTCTGCCATGTTAAATCATTCTGTCAGGTTTTGTGGGTGACAAGATGTGGGGTTTTCCCCCCTCGTGTTGTTTTTGCTCAGCCTGGTTTTTGGTACCAGAGGGGCCACTAGAGCTGGCTTCTGTGAGAAGCTGCTAGAAGTTTCCCACCATGTCCAGCAGAGCCCATCCCTGATGGCTCTGAAAATGTACATGCTGCTGGCCAAAACTGAGCCAACTACAGATGGTGGCAACACCTCTGTGATGACATATTTAAGAAGAAAATGAGACCAAAGTGGGGCACAGGTTTGTTTTTTTTTTTTTCTCTAGGCAGAGGAGGATGTGACAACATGTGAGGGAAACAACATGGAGACACCAAGGTCAGTGGAGAAGGAGGGGCAGAAGGTGCTCCAGGCACTGGAGCCGAGATTCCCCTGCAGGCTGTGGTGAGACCATGGTGAAGGAGCTGTGCCCCTGCAGCCCATGGCGATCTGTGGGGGATGCAGAGATCCACGCAGAGCCCATGGGGATCCATGGGGGATGCAGAGATCCACCTGCAGCCCATGGGGATCCATGGGGATGCAGAGATTCACCCACAGCCCATGGGGATCCATGGAGATGCAGAGATCCACCCACAGCCCATGGGGATGCAGAGATCCACCT